>JBBPBP010000003.1:9396497-9413148 GCA_037974735.1 Cicer chorassanicum
AAAATTATAAATTTTAAGTTATAGATTATAAATTGTCCAAAGATTATCATTTATACAAGTTATTATGTAAAATTATAAATATATTATTTTATTTTAAAATTTTATTCATTTTAGATACATTTAAAATTTATTTATATAATAATTAAAAAATTTAATTGCATCACTCTATTTTCATCAACTCACGGAATTGGTTTTCCTATTTTAAAAATGGACAATTTTGGTCTTCCTTTAATATTTTAAATGATGTGGCATATGATTTTATGATGTAGAATCATACATTAATTATTCGTATGTTATTAATTAAATTACAAAAAAAAAATTGAAGTCTAAAATTAAATTTTTAAAAGATTTTATTGCAATTTTATAAATATTTATTATTCTAAGTCATTATATTATATGTCACATTATTTAAAACATGTTTGTCATTTTTTAGTTATAAAACAAGACTGAGAAACCAAACAATTTTAAACTAGAAAACTAATTTCGTAAATTAATAAAAATTATCCAACTAAAACTACAACTAAACCTAATTAAAAATCCTCTGAATCGATCAAGATACACCTGGTGCGGAGCATGGGTAACTACTTTCTAGTTAGTTTTAAAAGGAAAGCTGAACAAAAAAAGTTTTAATAAGAAATGGATTGTTGTGCTGAAGAAAAGAAAAGAGAGAAGGGACGATTGCGTGAAGACCAGAGGAGGCAGCAGTCGGAGAGAGGAGAATTCAAGAGCTATGTCGGCAACAATGGAAGTTCTTCGGTTCTATTTTTATTAATATGTGGTTTATTTTCTTTTACCATGTGTAGCTTAATGTTGGGAATGAACCAAACAAGATGAAAATATTAATTGTTTGATTTGATTTTTGGATATTTAAATGATTTATTGAATTATTTTTTTCATTTATATTTTTAATATTTTTTATGATTAATTGCAGTTTTAGTCCCTCTATTGTTACCAATTCATGGAATTGATCTCTATTTAAAAAGTTTACAGTTTTGGTTCAACGCTCACATTTTATAATTAAAAAAATGATGATTTGACATATTTTTAAGGATATGACATACAGTTATATGATATAGAAGCATGTAGATATATTAATTATTCATATATCATTAATTAAATTAAAAATATGAAAAAATTTCGAACTTGAAATCCAAGTTTTTAAGATGGTTATTCAAATTTTATAGGTGTTAATCATTCTACATCATCATATCATATATCATGTTATTTAAAATATCTCACGTCATCATTTTTTATTAAAAAATCAAAGTGATAGACACAAAGTGTCAACTTTTAAAATAAGTAGACCAATTTTGTGAATCAGTAAAAATAGAGATAATAAAATTACAATTAAGCCTATTTTTTTTTATTGTTTACTCACTTTTAAATTGTTATAGGATTTAATTTTGAAACGAAAGTGGAATGTAAGAATGTTTGAGATGAGAAATTAATGAAAGTGTAGTCTTATAATAGATACAAGTTATAAAACCAATTGAGATATTTGTAGAGGCGATAGATCAATACGAGAATTTTTATATGATAAAACTTAATTTTAATCTTAAATTCATTAAGGAATTAAGAGTTACTTTATAATTAAAGATTCTATCACTAATGATATAATGAAATTTTTTTAACTAGCTCAACTAGTAGTGGAATTGTGTGGAGGCGGTACTTATCTGCCAGGTACCGAGCTCGAAACCCACGGAAGGCATCGCTGATAACAGTAAAGGTCGGGATGTTACAAAAAAAAAGTAGCTCAACTGGTAGTGGGACCAAGTGGAGGCGGTACTTATCTCCCAAGTGGTAGTGGGATTGTGTAGCTCAACTGGTAGTGAGATTGTGTGGAGGCGGTACTTATCTCCCAGGTACTGAGCTCGAATCCCACGATTGTGTGGAGGCAGTACTTATCTCTCAAGTTCGTGACTAACTGTAATGGCCGGGGTGTTACAACCACCATAAATTTTTTTTTTCTCATGTAGAAGGTCACATCTTGGAGATGTGACCATGTGTTGGTTTAATTTAATTTTTAACAATGGAATAAATGTTAAATTAATAAATAAAAAATAATAAAAAAACTAAATTATATTGATAAAATCAAATAAAATGAAAAAAAATATATTAAAGTTAATTCGGTTGAATAGGAGAGAGTTGTTAAATATGACGAGGTTCTTTTCTTTGGCACATCATTAATATATATATATATATATATATATATATATATATATATTTTTTCATTTAATGTATTGTGTTTGATTTTAGTTATATAATTTAGTTTTTTTTCTCTTATTTTTTATTTATTAATTTAACATTTCTTCATTTGTTAACAACAACAAAAAAACTAAGCCAACCTATGGTCACATTCCTAGGATGCGACCTCCTATAAGAGGAAAACAAATTTTCCTTCATGTGGTCGCATATCTCTCTTGCGATATCCTGAAAGTCAAAGAAATATGACATTTTCGTATATAAGTTTCAATGTAGGGTATAATGGAAAGTGTTTATTTTATTTTTTTCAAAAGAGGATATCGTGGAAAAATAACCTACTCTTGTTAGTTTGAAAAATACTCAATTGAATCGGAATTTTTTGGGTCAATTAAGTACTTAAAACCTAATTCAATAGTATAATGCAATCCTTATGTTCAACACTCTATCTTACCGTTTTATTGTTACTTGCGGCGATTTAGTACAATTGTTGAACCATTATCATAATGCCGTATTGAGACAACAAAATCACACAAAAAAACACGAAAGGTAAACGTGATCCATGTGAAAACTACTTATTTAAATTAAAAGAGGAAACTAGACAATCTAGAACTTATCTCTTGAAAAAAATTAGAGCCGACTTCTGATTTGCATAAAGTTAGTTAATTAAAAATAGTATTTTGTTTTTGGTTACATGAGAGAAAAAGGAAAAAGAAAAACAAAAGTTGGAAACAAAAAACTACTGTCTAATAAAGGAGACACCTAAATCATCATCTAGTGGCCTAAAACAGGTCAACCTAACAAGAAACTTTGAACTCCTAACTCCCTTCTTGGCAAGAATATACACACAATCATTCCTTCACGAAGAATATGATGAAGTGAGATCACCCAGTCTTTACTCATGTAATCAATATTGATGAAATCGTTGAGTCCCCTCTTGCACTAGCTTGACCACCTGCAAGGAGTCGGTATGACACACCACATTCTTGAAACCTGCCTCCTAGCAAAGCTGGATACCAACTAGTAAAGCTTAAAATATGAGACCATCCCACATTCCCATGTGTAAGATCAGATGTGCACCTAAGAAAGGGAGTGAATTAGGTGTTTAAGAGTATTTCTTGTTTTCAGCGAATTAGCAATTGATTTTTGCGCTTATGGATAGTAAAAGATAAAGTAAATGGCAGTAATGTAAAGAACACAGCAGAATTATCCTGGTTCCCCTTATACCCAAGGGTACATCCAGTCCTCTTGCACACCACAAGAGATTTCTCCACTATTGTTAGAAAATGTACAAATCCCACCCTAGGATCTCTGCTACAAACTTCTAACAAAACCTCTAAGATAGCACCCCACTACCTTAGATAATGTACAAGATAGCACCCCACTATCTTAGATAAAACTACTTAAAGAAAGTACTACTTTCTTTTTACAAATAATGTGATTTGATAAGGATATAGGAATATGAAAGAGAGGTATAATGATAACAATCCAATATTGCTTCAAGTACTTTGAGAACCTTTGTCAAGGATATGAAAATGGAATGCAAGTACTTGAATTACAAAAATGACTTTGAGAAAAATAGAAAAGTTGTTCAAAGTCGTTCAAGGTTTGGCCGTGGGATTGTCCTCTTTGAATCTGAAGTTATGACATATTTATAGTCCATAAACATCTCTTCAGATTCGTGGCCATTGATCCAAGAGGTTTGAGGAAGAATTGCAATGTTTTAGATTGAATTCAGAACTGAAAAATTGCATTGCTTCCAGTTGTATTCGATTACAAGATATCTGTATTCGAATACACCTTGCTGCAACGTTCAAATTTATTCAAATTTTTCACTGTGTAGCCGAATACACTTTTGTGTAGTCGAATACAGATTGATCAATTTTGCCACTGACTTGTTGGTTGTAGCCGAATACAACAGGATGTAGTCGAATACAACAAGATGTAGTCGAATACAGATGAGAGGCTTTTGCTACTGACTTAGCAATTTTCATCTGTATTCGAATACACTTAGGTTGTATATATAATTTTGACTTTTGAAAATGCTTTTTATGCATATGTAAAGATGAAAGGTTCTCATGTACTTGATCTTGTGATTGTATCATTTACCTTTACATTTAAACATTTAATATGTTTGAAGTCTAAAGTTAATCAATGAGATATGTTGGACTTCTTCTTTTTGAGCTTGTTGTCTTGATCATCATCGTCATCGTTGGTCTTTTGTCTTCATCAAAAACATGTATTTTACACCATGAAATCCAAAAATAAAACTTATGTCATGCCTCATAATTAGACTGTCAAACCCTGCCATAGTCGAATTAGTTAACGCACTGCAATCAACATTGAGGACCACTTCAATTAGAGGCCTCACTGCCAACCTACATCCCCAGACGATCTATTGATTGGAGAACCCTAGAGATCCCCATAAGCACTCTAGCTAAGCTGGAATTGAGAGAAAATGATTGTGACCACAACATGCAAAATTGGGTTCGGAGAGTCAATGACCTACCTGATTTTGGAACACCAAATGTCCCACATGATAATGGCTCCAAGAACTCCAAAAGTTAAATAGACCATATGGATGAAAAGAGGCAAATTGTCATTCCCAATCTCATGACAAATCTGAGCCACTCTCACACCCACATGATTTCCACATTTCCTTCGCCCTCATACAAGATAAGAGACAATGAAGGATGCACTCCTCGTCTAGGTCATAAAATGGGTAAGAAGTTGACACATTAACCTTTCTACAGTCAAGAATACTCCTAGTGGCTATCGAGTTGTGACATAATTGTCACAAGAATAATTGCACCATTGCAACAACCTATTTCTTCTATATCCATCTCAAACTCTTTCCCCGAACCTTTGGGTACCTATTCTCAAGGATCCACATATAGCCGTTCTTGGTCGTGTACTCGCCATTTAAATTATTACTCCAAATCCAACAATGATCAACAAGCAGGGATTAATATTCTGGATTTCATTAGCCACATTTTTCGACATGATAGTCTCCATCTCGAAGATATTGCAATTATCCTCCACCCAAAGATCCTTAATCTTCTTGTTGAGATCAGCCAACTCAGCATTCTCTACTCTACCGATCAAAGGTTGAATACTGATCCAAGGTCTAAACCAAATATTTGTGTCACCATCATCAATTTTAAACTCAAAGCAACCCTTCAAACATTGGAAGGTCGCCCTCCAAGTTAAGGAACCCCCATCTTCTTAATAAAAAATAGGCCCCCCTCCTTCAAGTAAAAATCAGAAAGAATATCCACCCATAATTTGTTCTCTGATTGGAGCAAACTCAACACCAGTTTCCCGAACATGGCAACATTTTACAACCGCATCAATGTAATACCTAGATCACCGTATCTTTGCGGTTGAATAATCTTATTTCATCTCACCATGTACATATATTTCTCCACCTTATCAATGTCTTCAATAGTTTGGTCTTCCATGAACACTACATCACGACTTCTAATAACCTTTTTGTTTATAGGATCGTACAACTTGTAGCCAAATTCATCCTCACCATAACCAATGAAGATACATTGCTTTGACTTTGCATCCATCTTGGATCTTTCATCCTTCGGAACATGCACAAAAGCCTTGCAACCAAAGACTCTCAAGTGATCATACTTGACATTCTTCCCAAACCATACCTTGTTTGGTACCTCACTATTCAAAGCGACAATAGGAGTAAGATTAATAACATGCACCGCCGTGTACAGTGCTTCACCCCAATAATGTTTAGGCAACTTAGCTTCAGAGAGCATACACCTCACTCTCTCAACAAGTGTCCGATTCATCCTCTCTGCTAAACAATTCAGCTAAGGAGTTTTAGGAGGAGTCTTTTCATGTGCTATACCCTACTGTTTGCAATAGACATCAAAGGGTCCACAATACTCACCACCCTTGTCAGTACGAACACGTTTCAGCTTCTTGCCTGTCTGCCTCTCAACCAAAGCATGAAATTGTTTGAATTTCTCCAACACTTGGTCTTTTGTCTTCAGAACATAAACCCATAGTTTCTTGGAACAGTCATCAGTAAAAGTAACAAAATAAAGTGCACCACTAAAAGATTTTACCTTTAAAGGTCCACATACGTCAGAATGCACCAATTGAAGCAATTCTGACTTTCTAGAGGGAGGATGCCTTTTAAAGGATACTCTAGTTTGTTTACCAATTATGCAGTGAGAACATTTCTCCAAATCTACATTCTTCAAACCTGGAAGCACATCATTTCTAGCTAAGCAATTTAACCCCTTTTCACTAATATCGCTAAGCCTTCGGTGCCACAAAGATGATTCCATATCCACGACATTCACACTGTCTTTTGCAACTAAAGCTTTTGTCCAATACAGTTTACTAATTTTCTCCCCTCTAGCCACAACCAAGTTACCTTTACTGAGTTTCCACTTTCCAGAAGCAAAATGATTATCAAAACCACTTTCATCAAGCATATGTACGGAGATCAAATTGAAGCGAACATCTGGAGCATGTTTGACTCCTTTAAGCAACAATTGCATTCCCATGTTGGTTTTCAAGCATACATCACTAACACCAATTACCTTAGATACACCATCATTACCCATCTTCAAAACTCCAAAGTCACCTGAAGTATAAGATGTGAAGAACTCATTCCTCGGTGTAACATGTAGTGTAGCCCCACTATCAATTATCCACATGCTCTCATCAGATACAAGATTAATTGACTCATAGTCACGGAGAATAACAAGATCATCACTAGTAGCAATAGTAACACGATCATCATCACGACCCCTTTGTTTCTGCTTACCCTTCTTGCCTTTGTTCTCCTTTTTCCACATAAAACAATTCTTCTGTATGTGCCTGTTCTATGACAATAATGACACTCCACATTTTTGTATCTAGACTTGGACTTGCTTCTGCTGTTTTCTCTACCATCCTTCGGTTCTTTTTTCTGACTTCTCCCCCTATTTTCAGTGACAAGAACATCATATTGAGATGAAGAACCTTGTGCCTTCCTTCTCATCTCCTCATTCAAAACACCACCCTTAGCCGTTTCCAAAGAAACAACACCATTAGGAGCTGAACTCGTTATAGAAACCCGAAATGTCTCCCAAGACTCTGGTAAAGATAACAGTAAAAATAATCCCAATAGCTCATCATCAAACTTGGTACCCATTCCAGACATTTGATCAAGGAGCCCTTGAAATTCACTCAAGTGGTCCGAAATAGACGTTCCCTCCTTATATTTCAAACTTATGAAACTATTCAGCAAGAATAATTTATTATTCCCTGATTTAGAGGCGAACAAAGTCTGTATCTTATCCCACATAGTTTTTGCATTTGTCTCATTAGCAATATGATTATAAACATTATCTTCTACATATTGCCTAACAAAACCACATACCTGTTGATGTTCAAACTCCCAGTCTTCCTTAGATTTATTATCCGACTTTTTAGAACCAAAAATAGAAAGATGCATTTTCTTCACAAATAACAAATCTTTCATCTTGCCCTTCCACAAATGGTAGTTAGTACCATTCAAGCATACCATCTTTATATTCATATTTGCCTCCATCCTTCAAGCAAGTCAAATAATCCTTTAACCAAGAGCTCTGATGCCACCCTGATGGGGAATAAACACAAAAACACAATAACAAGTAATACGCATTCCCCCAACTTGCAAGAACCCGTGAGGAGCAACAACAAATATATGGCAGCAAATTAATCAAAATAAAAGAGCGTAAAGAAAACCGATGTTTTAACGTGGAAAACCCCTCAACGCAAGGGTAAAAACCACTATAATCAAATAGCTCCACTATAATCAAATAAGGGTACAAGAGAGTCTCAAAAAGATGCACCAAGTGTGCCTACAACCAGCCAAAATAACAAAACCCTAAAGCTTACAAATGAAAAGCAAGAAGAAGTAAAACATCCAAAAAAGCTGCTACTGTGCGAGCATGATTTATCTCACTCCAGAAGTCGTTTTGCCGATCCGACCGTTGAAATCGAAGCCCTAAATGTTGCGAACCTACTGTCCAAATTTCAGCCCGATCCAATGGTTAACGAATGCGCAATCAATGTTTTTCTGAGACTGATTTAACAAAAACGGGAATATGGTTTACTCCTCTCTTTTCTCTTTTGGTGATTGTCTTTCCTCTCAAAATAGTCTATCTCTTCCAACCCTAATTAGACCACTTCACTTAAATAAGTGAGATACAAGGACTACAATATTTGGGTCTTTCTCCACATAGGAAGGAAGCCTAATACCCAACAACTTCTCGCCCATGCCATTCCAAATAAAGTTGCAGGCATTTCTATCGATCGTATCCCAAGTATACTGAGGAAACCAAATTATTTGTATGTTATAGGGAGAAATAGCAGTGAGAATCACATTAGCCAAAGTCACCTAACCTGCTCAACTAAGAAGCTTCCTTATTAGGTTTATAAGTTATAACTACACACTCTTAATTTTTTATTTTTTTTTATTCTGCAAAGGAGTCTAAACCCCAATCGGTCCACAAGTCATATCTCCTCCAAAACGAGTAAATTCATATATCTATAATAAGATTAAAAGAGACTGATTCTATAATATTTTTCCTCCACGTATCATTTTCACAATGACCCTCTTCTCTCATTCATTTGTTATTTAATGTATTAATTTTAAAATTTTAAATCTTTCATCAAAAGTAAATCCAGTGCATTTACAATAAGGCACTGAGTGCATAATCATGTTTCCATTTTTCTTGATATAAACGTTATTCAATAAACATGAAATTAATTATGTTGAATTGATCTTCTAATCAATTTTTATTTACTCCGAAAATATATTACTATTTGCATTAAATGAAAAATTTGATTTGATATCATATTTACTCTGAAAACAAATATGAAAATATATTTTAAATCAATTTGATATCATACAACTCTAAACATATTTATACAACTCTAGCTATTTCAAATCAATTCAATCAATCAATTAAATAAATAATAAATAAATAAAGTAAATGCTTATAAAAATTTAAAAAAGTAAATAAAGTACATTTTGGTATCGTTTAACTTAATTGATTAACTATAAGTCCACCTTAATTTTCTATACAGTTTGCATTTTCAAAGGCTCTTGTTAGAGATCGGCGGATAAATAACTAAAGTCTCTAATCAATAACTTTTTTAATTAAAATATTTAATCATGAACTAAAATTTATTGGGTGCGTTTGTTTCAGATTTTTTCATGAAAAAAATCTATTTTTTTAAACCAAAAATCATTTTGTAGGGTTTGAAGGGTGTTTGTTTCAGATTTTTTAAAAATCATTTTGTTAAAAAAATCATTTTTTGGCTAAAAATGAAAAGCTAAAAATAGTAGCTTCTCAAATTCGCTACTACGATAGATGAGAGAGAAAGATGCCAAAAATTTTAAAAACACGGAACTTAACCCAATGATAAGAGAAAATGATGTAATTACCCTTACCCTTTTTCAAAAATCCAAAATTACCCTCTATCAATTTTTAATGGGTTTTCTCTATACTGCATCAGTTTCACGTACTCAATTGTGATTGTTTGTCTCCTTATATGAGACTCTCATATAGGTTTTTCATCAAGTAAATTTCCATCTCCTTTTCAATTTTTCCACATAGTTTTTTATTGTTTATACGCCTTTTATTTGAATTATTTTATTTTTACATCATTCATATATTGATACTATTTTATTTTTTTTTGCTTTTTTTTATTTATTTATTACTTTTTGATGAGTACTTAAGTTACATTAATCAATTTTAAAATGTGTATAAGAAATTGATTAAACTTATAAATTTTGTAGGGTATTATAAAAGTCATGCCCTTTGTGGTAATTTTGTAGTTTAAAAAAATCACTTTTATAAGATTGTATACAAACAGATTAAAAATTATTTTTTAAAAAAATCATTTTTATGATAGTAAACAAACGGAAATAAAAAAAATCATTTTTAGATAAATCTCTACAAAATAATCTCTAAATTTTTTAAACTAAAAATCATTTTTATTTAAACTCAAACAAACACACCCATTAATTATTTGAATCCAACCGCTTCCTCTAATAATACAATATCTATTTTCATAGGAGAATGTTGATCTATTTTGTTTTTGTTGTAAATTAGAAATGAGAACAAAATGGTCCTCCTATATGCTCAGACAATTATGGGCTAGTCCACAATAAATTGAGATTCTATTTGTATACCTTTCAAATTAACTTAAAAACTACACTCTCAATTGGTCCTCAAGTATATAATATCTGCAGAAAGTGTTTCCAAGAAGCTAGCTAATGTCATTAGTAGTGGTAGGCAGGGTGGTGTAGCCTTGTGGCTTGGCATCTTCTAGTAACTATATATTCTAAGTGGAAAAAAGGCAGAAATTTCAGTAAAAGCCTACCTATTGAATGTGACATTGGTGTTAATTAATGATTTGTTCGGCCTATACACTATGCTTGATCCATACTGCAATCACTAAATATATTTAAAAATGTTATATTTTATCAACTCACAAATTGTGTGAATGTGAATTTGATTAAAAGTATTCTTACATGTAACTTTATTAATGTTGATCATGGAGTACCCTGTAGCAAGCTTCTTTTTAATTTTTGCTAGCATAGCACTTTTGCCAACATAGCATTCTTTCTAATTCTTGTTCTCAAGTTTATGATTGTAAGTTGGATTTGGATTGCGATTTTATTTATAATTACATGAGGTTGTACTTAAACAAAAATTTAACTGAACTGATAGTAGTTTGCCTAATAAATCTTAAATAGACTAAAATATTATCCAACAATCGGAGAACCTTGACAATATTAAACTTCAATATCCACTTATGTCTATCATGGGTCTTGGATTCAATTTTCACATATTCATCCTTAACCCAATTATGGTACCATATTAAATTTAGATTGTATTTAACTCAACTCTTACAAAATCGACGGATAAGATAAGAATTATCCACCACTTATAAATACATTTTCAGATCATATTTCATCGAATATAGAACTCTTAACACACACCTCATGTGTAGGACTAGACATATAGTGCGTGACTTGAGTTGCTTGATAGCAAGAGATTCAACATATTTTTAATATACTTTGATATTACCTTAAAATTTAGACTAAAGTATAGCTTGCACATATGTGAGATAAAGATATATGATATGAGGACGGGTAGCTGTCAAAGTAGTACTATGTGCCAAATCATACAAGTTTGTCGTACAACACACAGAATGTGGCAAACTTTTGGGACCAATGATTAAAGCAGATTCTTATGTTACAGGTAGCTATGCTTCAAGTGCATTGTAAATCATATGTCAAGAACAAGTGATCTACATGCTTTTTTTTTTAAAAAAGTGGTCAAGATTAGAATCTTCAAAAAATGATTAGCTAAACCAATCTTAATCGAATATATTTGAGGAACAATATAAATTTATGTGATCAACAATATAAATTTATGTGATCATGGTTGCTCTCAATCCAACCAAATTCAAGAATTCCTTCCTTCTCATGCTCTTTCTTCTACTTTCATTTGTTTAATGCTACTTTCAATTGGAGTTGATGTTAACTGGATTAGGATACGATAATCTGCATCCTGAGGTTTAGAACAATATTTGTATTGTATCTAGTCCTCGGAATGCAGATTATCTTTTCTTTATTTCCAAAATAAAACAAACTTGTTGAATAAAAATATTGGGTGAAGATGTGATAATCCGCATCCTGAGGTTTAGAGCAATAGTTGTGTAATTGTTTCTAGTCCTTAGAATGTAGATTATCTCTTCCTTTCCGCCAATGCAAAACTATAGAATCTACTTGATAGTTCCTATTTTCAGCTGGTGCAATATTGCTTCACGGTGGAATCATAATAAATATTGGCAGTTAATCTACATCCTCAAATTTAGAGTAATATTTTAGTTGTTTTTAGTACTTGAAATGCAAATTACCCATTCGTTATTATCAATGGGAAATTGTTTAATCAATTTGATATTGTTATTAATGTTGTAATGGTATAACAATGTCGTTAGTTTCAAAAACGGTGGACAAGCATTCCACAAAGCTAACATGTAAGACTTAGTTCTTTATTGCTCAAACTTGTTTAACACACAAGTCAATTAGGATATACTAGTTATGGTTTGAATATGATATCAATGTCTTATGATCACGTAAAGCTTCTAATAGTTTCTTTTTTCTTAAGTTTTCCTTGTTCTTTTCACATATATGAACTCATATAAGTGAAAAGATGCAAAACTTTTGAAGAGATTTGGTGCCAATTGAGCTACTACTTTTGGAGCCTAAATACACAAAATAATTAACACATTATGATAGCTTGGATCGCGTCCCAAAATTGTGGTTTGTGAGAGGCTGGGAATTTTAGTTTTAATTTGGACATGTGTTTAGGTAGTTTGCAATGCGAAAACAATCATGCAAGTGTACTTGTAATCATGGTAAGTTAAGTGCATGTTTATAATCATGTAGAGTTTGACGAAATCACCGTGACATTATCATTTTACTAAAACATCAAAATGTTTGTTTTGTCAAAATATTGATGACACACCATGCATCAATTAACTCACTAAAAATAGATTGACAGAGTATATTGAAATAAATATTATTTTCTATGCAAAACACCAACTTTGTATTTTGTTACGAATGTTCAATAATAACTTATCTTTATTCTACCTCTAATTAGATGAGAAGTCTAGAGAGAATCAACTATCAATGTCTCAAAAGATAACACTTATTTCAGTTCAAACTTCGATTATAATATATGAAAGGATTGACTATATTATACTAATCCTAGAGGCCAAATTAAAATTGAAATAATTGTGGTAATTAGTAGTATGAATGAAAACACAGTCTAGTAAGAATATAAATTGTCAAACTTAGTGGCTTAGAGTCAACAACAAGGTGGTGCAATCAAGAAGCTAGCATATTAGGGTTGATGCATCGGAGATGTTATGAAATCTTGATATATATCATCCTCCACAGTTTGGATAGAACTTGCTATCGAGCTTATATCTAGTTCAACATCCAAATCTGGTGAAAGATTTGCAACATTAAATGTTGTTGAGAACCCATAGATTTTCAACAGTTTCTACCTTGTGAGAATTTTCATTGATTTTCTAAATTATTTTGATGGGAATATCAGCTCATGATTACAATTTAGCATTTGGTTGTTTAGGAAATAATTTTTTCTGTAAATGTATCCTTATCAAATCTCCAAATTTAAAGATTTGTTGTCTTATGTGCTTGTCACGGTTAGGCTTGTATCTAGTGAGATAATTGTTAGTGTTTAAAACTATTTCTTACAATGGAAGTAAACTAGAAAAATGAATTGATGTGAATGTGTTCTAATTTTATTGAAATGGTTATGCTATTTATACATAGCTTTGATCACATTCTTTCTAACTAACTTCTACCTAACTAACTAACTAAACAAGTGGTTAATTAATAGTGATTACATACAATCAATGTTAAACTTGAATTACAAAATTTTCAATTCCAAGAACGTTCTTCGCATCTAACATTTTTCCAAGAATGTTCTTTCACTTTCAGCTTTACAGCTTTCTATCAGACCATTTGTCATGGGCTCATCTTCGCTAGAATCCTTCTCAGTGTCAAATTCAGATAACTCTTCTTCATCTTTACCACTAGCACCATTCTCATCTGGTTTTGGATATGATGTTTTCTTTTCTTTAGCTTTGTTTACATCAGGTTTTGCACCACTCTTCAACCCATTCTCAAGTTTCCCATTGGCAGCATTAATTGGAATTTCTTCACCATCAAAATAATTAGAATCTTCATTGTCATTGGGCACCAGCTCAGATTTTACTTTAAATCCAATAAAGACTCCCAAATTTCCAGTTATGTGATAGCTCAAATTCCTTCTCAAATATCAAATCATAAGATATTTGAGGAAATTTTCTTGAAGAAAATGTTCCAAGTACAAGCTTTTGGTCCCTGATCTTCACATATAGGGATACTGGTTCACTCCTTTTATCCTTGCAAACCTCCCCAGACATGCCATTGAAAGGTGGACAAGCTTGTCATCTCCTGGAATAACCTTGAGCAATTCTCCATGTTTTACCTCAACACCCCAAAACTCCAATGCTGCATCAAACACCGCAACAGTGAGAGGGGCAAAAACTTGGTCTGTAGCCTCCTTAGAAGCCTTTTCAGATGGTTCAACATCTTTGCCAAGAACATCCACATCACTGACTTGTTTTGAACCCTCCTCTTCAGCCTACAACATGTCCTCTGCATCACTTTCTAGGCCCTGTGCAGCCTCCACATCATTAACTTTCTCTGAACCATCATCTTCTGGTTCAAACAGCAACACATCTTTTGCCTCACATTCTGTCTCAGAAACTAATTTCACTTATGAACCCGAATCTTGAGACTAGATTTCACAGTCAGCTTTGTTTAGTGAGGAAACTTCCACTTCATCAGTATTTCGAGAAACTGCATTTGATTCTGTCTGTGAAATAGCCCCCGTATAATCAGTGTCGAATGGAACATCACTCATTGTTTTTCCATTTCTTCTTTTGATCACTATGTTGTCAGCTCCCTCAACTTCTAAGGTTCTATCATTAGTAAACCTGATTTTGATCCTTTTTTATGTATTAACATTCACTAGCCATTCCCTCTAGCTTGTCATGTGATTGGAGCAACTAGTATCAAGAAACCAAAATTGGGACGAAGAATGTTCTTCATTTGTGGTAACCATTAACAAGATTGTTTCTAAGTTTGACGAGGAACGTTCTTCGTTTGTAGTAGTCATTAACAAGACTGTATCTGAAAACGAAGAACGTTCTTTGTTTGTGGTAGCCCTCAACACGACTGTATCTAAATTTGAATCTGAGTCATCTTCTTGAGCAGCACAGGCTTCATCTTCTTCTTTCTTCTTCTGTTTTCCTCCTTTGCCAACCCAGCATTCATGAGAAAAATGTCTAAACTTCTCACAGTTGTAACATTGCACTTTCTTCTTAACAAAGTGTTTTGATTTTCCTTTTTATTTACCATTTTTATTGCTCCCTTTTGATGAAGATTTTGACTCTTCATCAGATTCCTTGAACTTATTCTTCTTCCACTTCTTTTTTTGGTCTCCTTTCTTGTTGGCATATGTTATCACTGCCTGATTCCCATAATTACTCCTACTCCTTTCATCAATTCTCAACTCTCTAGCTTCTAAAGTTCCCTTCAACTCTTCAAGACTCAATGTGGAAATGTCTTTAGATTCCTCAATTGCACACACAATGTAATCGAACATGGGATGCAAAGATCTCAATATCTTTTCACGTAGTTTCTGTTCAGTAAGCTTCTCACCACAGCTAGCCATCTAATTTGTGATACTCCTCAATCTTGAAATCAGATCTGAAACCTTCTCTTGTTCCTCCATCTGCAACAATTCGAACTATTTATGTAAGGTCTGCAACTTCACTTTCTTGACCTTGGTTCCTCTAGAATGTCCCAGACTTCTTTTGCACTTCTTGCATCAGAAATTTTGTCAAAGTTGGTTGTGTCAAGATATTGATGAAGAATGAAGGTGGCCTTGCAATCTTTCTCCTTCTTTTCTTTAAAATTCGACCTCTGCTCCTTTGTTGGATTGGCTCCCAGATCTTCAAAACATTTTTCTATGATTTCTAACACTTTTTAAAATTCAAATAATTCTCGAATTTGCACTCTCCATCTATCCCAATCCTCATCAAAATGTGGCATGTGGGCTGGAAAATTTCAATTGTTTGCACTTGATCTCATTCTCACTTCACTCGTGTTTGATCCTCACACCTCACTCGTGTTTATCACTCTGGGATCGAAACCTTGCTCTGATACCAATTGTTAGTGTTTAAAATTGTTTCTTACAATGGAAGTAAACTAGAAAAATGAATTGATGTGAATGTGTTCTAATTTTATTGAAATGGTTATGCTATTTATACATAGCTTTGATCACATTCTCTCTAACTAAATTCTACCTAACTAACTAACTAAACAAGTGGTTAATTAGTTAGTGATTACGTACAATCAATGTTAAAATTGAATTACAAAATTTCAATACCAAAAATGTTCTCCGTATCTAACACTTTTCCAAAAACGTTCTTGGTTTCTAACAATAATAATATTGACAACTCACATAGAAATGTTTGATCTTAACAAAAAGTGAATAACAAAAAGTTATGACAAAAGTATAGATAATAGTTATGATAAATGACATAAAAATGTTTGATCTTAACAACAAATGGATCTTGAAAATAATGTTTGATTTAGACAAAATAATTTGTCTTATCTAGAATATTTGAGCATAAATCACATAACAATATTTTGATCAAAAGATTGAAAATAGAAAACGTTGTTATTAATTATTAGTAAAATATTTGTGTCTTTCTTCTTTCTTTTGTTCATCATGGCAAAAGTTGAGGTGTAATATTGTTGATGCCAACGTTTTTTTTTTTTTTTTTG
>JBBPBP010000003.1:9422950-9443294 GCA_037974735.1 Cicer chorassanicum
AATACAACGAAAGTATTTGTCTATATAAATTGTTCATGAAAATAAATACATTCATTTCAAAATATTAAACTTATAGATTGGATGAAGTATAAATTAAAGCATAGTTTCAATTAACAGCAAAAACAATCAAAATCAAGTAGTGATTCCTTATCATTCACAACATTATTTCGTGTTTTTGTCGTAAAAAATAATACTTTGAGTTTATTCATTATATACAGTCTCCAAAAAGGATAATTAAATCAAAATATTTTTGAAAGAAATACGTGATATAACACCTCTATATAAGAATTAGTTATCGAAAGTTTAAGTGAAAATGAGATATGAAACATAAAATATAAGAAATAATATTTCGTTCAATTAGTTAAAAAAAGAATAAAGAAATTATAGTGCTTAAGATAAAAAGTAAAATACAAATAAAAATAAAAATAATAATCATATAAAAACCAATTCTTACAATTATATCTTAAATCAATAATTGCAAAATATATATTCTATTTTTTATTGGAAGAAAATATTCTATAATGATTGAATGTTTAAAATAAAACAAAATGAATACAAAAAATCACTCATCTTTTTTAATGATATTTTTAGAGTCAAAATCGCTCATTTTATTTTAATCTTCTTAATTGTGTATACAAACACTAACTCATCTTTTTTTAATCATATTATTTAGAATGAAAATCACTCATTTTATTATAAACTTTTCAATTGTTTCTATTCTATCTATTCTTTTGTTATACAACCACTATTTTTATAAACTAAGAAATTTACAAATTTGAAACTTTTTTTCGATCAGATTGATACATTTATACACCATAAATATTATCTTTAAACTTTTTAATAAATTTATACTGAAAGAGTATTTTACAAATTACACTCACGCAACGTGTGGGTTATATTCTAGTTATAATAATTAAAACATAACCCCAAAATTCTTCATCTATGCCACATCCTCCAATATTTGCCAACTCACCAAAATTCTGATGTGCCACATTCCAAATTCATCTTCTATTCCATTATGTTTTGTTTCTTCAATATATAATGCCAACCTTTTTAACTTGTCCAAATACAATTATTTCATATATTATATAATTTCAGCTTTAATTTATCACTCAATGACTCATCAATACACTTAAAAAGTTCTAATTACTCATCAAAACTTTCATTTCAATAACTCATACAAAAAAATACAAACCATCCAATATCTTCAAATCATCACAATGAAGAATTTTGGGGTTCTATTTAATTATTATAATAGATGTTCAAGTTCATATATCAATATTATTGCATAGGAAATAAGTTTTTTTTCCTATGTTGAATGTGTCTCTCATAACATTTTTTCTATTTATAATTAAAAAAACACAAATCATAATTGAAACAACCACAAAATGAATAATATTAAATATTTGGAAATAAATAACTTCTAACTATTTCATTATTCACTCAAAACTTTATGTCTTAAACATTCACAAACTTTTCTTGCCTATAATTGTTTTCGACCACTCTTGAAGTTTCTTGACCGTGTCAAATAATTATTTGAAAATTTCAAGGCACACACGAATGAATTGTTTCAATATTTTGGATTTAACAAACTATCACTCATGAATGAATGTTATAATATATCACAAAATACATAATTTTATTTGGGTCATGCTTAGATCGACAGTGAAATTGACATAATTACGATGAACATATAAAATTGAAAACGTGAAAAAGTACATAAATTTATAAATCTAATGTTTCAAAACTAATATATATTATATAAAATGAAGAAATATTATAGCTAAATGTATAACTTTAACAATAAATAAATACATAACTATTTAACAAATATATTATCAAAAGAACCACTTCAATGAAATCAAAAAGCTTGAATAAACCAATTCCACATTTAAATATATTTTGCATGAGTTGTATTAGTCAACAATCTTTTACTTTTTCTTTTACTAAAGCAAGCATAGCTTATATATAATTATTCAAAACTATATTTACCTTTAAGTACATAAACACTTGAGTATATTCTACTGTAAAACAAAATTAACAATACTTTGAAATTACATATTATTTTTATTTTATATTCAGTAATATATTAAATTTTACTGCGCAACGCGCGTGTTAGTATCTAGTTATTTTTATTTTATCAATCAACACAACATTCACACAATTGTCTCATAAAAATCACAACTTTAACATTCTATTAAAATTAATTATAACAACAACTTTCAACCCCCATTTATTATTTCTGGAATATTGTTATTTTTAACACCAATAATGTTTCTAAAAATTTCTTCAACACTCAAACTATCACAACATAAAATTTTAACCAAATAAAAATTGAGTTTTTAGCCAATAACTACTTCTATTGATTAAAACACAATCTAGTCTTTATAACGACTTTTACCAGATGAAAATTAATTTTTGACATAGATAAACATTTTCCCTAATCAAAATAGGTTTTTATATCAATATCATAAGAAAATCACGACTACTTCTAAGAAAATAAGTTGCATATCACAATTTTATTTTTAAAACTAAAAAGGATTTTCCTACACAATAGTAATAATAATAATAATAATATCAAAAACCATTTTCAAAAGTATCCATCATCATAAAGCCATTTACTAAATTTTGTTTTTTTTGACCGGTAACAACAATTACAACTTTACCATAAAAAAACAATTTTTTTTCCAGAAGATCAAGAAGGGATTTTGTTCTACTAACAATGAAAAATGGTTACACAAAGTTAATATGATCATAATTAAAGAGTTCTTACTTGAGGGGATGAATCACTAACTCTTTTAGAAGTTTTCTTGAATTTCTTCCTTTTTCTTTCCTAAGCCTTTTGTTTTTTCTTTCTTTCTCGCAGATGTTGGTATATGAGTATTCAGATTGAGAATGAGAGACGTCGGTTTTTTTTTTCTATCACTAGAGTTAGGGAACGTGTTGTTTTCAACCTAAGTCCATTAAGCTAAATATTCACTCTCCAAATTAATATAATTTTTTTTAACGTCTTCTTTCTTTTCTATTATTATTGTTATTATTATAAGCATTTTTTTTTTCAAATACTTAGCAAAATATTCAATCAAATTAAATATATCATGTCATATACATATATACTTTTCAAAAATAATAATTGAATAAAAAAATATAATAATAATAATAACAACCACATTAAAAATTAGAAAAAAAAATAAAATAAAAATATCTTTCACACATTACTAATAATAAAGAAAAATGAGAGTCTTACATTTGGTTTACACAGAAATAGAATCAGTTTAATAAACAAAATTTTATAACAATGATAAATTGTTTCTATTTTACACAATTTTAATAATTATTTTTATATTGTAGAGTTTTTGAAGGTTATTGTAAGTTGTTAGGTTTGAGAATTAAACCGAAGGTAACATGGAATTTTACTATAGTAAGTTGTTAACAAATGAATAACTTCATTTATAATATTATAATAATTTTATTTAACATTTTTTTTTGTGATATTTCATTTTAGAGTCAGAGATAAGTTTTAAATTATGAGTGTGGCTACTATGTTTTACCATATATATAACCGACGGTATTGTTGATTCATAGACGCAAGTACGTAAATTTTTTACAAGTTGTTATTGATTGTGTTCTTTTATGTTCGTATGATAAAAAATTACAAGTTGTTATTGATTGTGTTTTTTAATGATCATATGATAAAAAGTTATGATTCAGCCGATATTGATTGTGTTTTTTTTTTTGTTCAGATATTTGATAACTAGAAATCATTTCATCCGGATCAAATTAAAGAAGTTCAAGAACGCTATGTGAATTTTATTTTGGAATTAATTAAAGAAAATGACAACGCTTGAATATGTGTATGGAATATTGCTACACTGTGATTTTTTAATTTTGTTAATAGACATCTAAATCATCTAATTCTGCAGCAGAATTTTTCCATCTTGTCATGAGTAGTAAAAAATGATAGAAATCTTCTTTGTACTCTATATTTCTAGTACGGTATATTTTGGTTATTAGATGGTTATATAAAATTGTGGTTGCATGTACAAAACTCTGATTTGAAATTCAGTACAAAATATTGTATGTATATATAGAGCAGGAGCAATAAAACAAAACAAGAAATTTATTAAAAAAAAGTTATTTTAACTTTATCTATTAAGTCAGTTATTCAAAAGAACCGACTTAAAATGATGATTTATTGAACTAAATTTATGATGTACATTTTAAGTTGGTTCATGAAATGCGTTAAAAAAACAACATATTTATTAAGTCGTTTATTGTTAACTCATACACGGAACCGAGGTAAAATTCTACTATATTATTTGTAAATATCATTCAAGTCCTTTCTTGCAATAGATGTTCCATCTTCTTTGACCCTTCGTACATATCCCACACATTTGGGTGTTTGGAGACACAAAGTTTGAAACAAATGTTTACGAAGATTCAAATTGACATTTTTAAATTTTGACATTTTTAATACCAATTGTATATAGTGAAAAACAAAAGAAAGATGTTTAAAAAAAAATAATATTTGTTTAAAAGATCTTTTGAACAATATTTGTTTAAAACAATATTCCTTTAAAAAGCAGTTTTATAAAAGCCTTTTAAAAAAACAATATTTGTTTAAAAGATCTTTTGAAAATGGACACTTAAAATAAAGAGAGTAGGAAAATACGCTTAAAACATCTTTTGAAAATTGGACGCTTAAAATAAAAGATCTTCTAATAGCTAGTCCAGACCCTTCAACCCAAAGGATTTCAACTAAACGATCACACTAACCAACAACCACCAGACTATACTTCTGTCAGCTGACTATAATCTAGTTTTCTCCAAATTTTGCCTTAGTTTAGTCAAGCCTTTAATGAACATGCCACTACAGAGCAATTACAAGTTTACAAAGTGTTGTGAAATGCAAATTTTTTACTCTCAATTGAGAGGTCAAAAGATTTAGGTTGAAATACAATGAACTAAGTTTCAACAAAAAGAATGTGAATTTCAGTTCGTTCAATGACTCTCATATTTTTTTTCTCTTTTCTTGGTGTTTTGCACTTCAGATGATATTTTGTGATGTTTCAAATTTCTTATAGATTGAGATTTGAGTTAAATGAGATTTTGAATAATTGAAGAGTTCTTTTCAGTTTGTTTGATTATCTTTCTTCAAAAATGCAGGTTATTTGTAGCATAAAGAAATATTCTATTAGGTCAAAATTATGACCGTTAAATAAATGTCCAAACTTTAGTGTATCTTAGGTTGAACGACCTAGTCCTGCAAAGCTTCCAGCTTTCCATGACTTGTCTCTTTCATTCTTGGACATCTTCGCAATATTAATTTTTTTTCTTTAGTGACATTTGTTGTGGTATGGTTGTCATGTCACAAAGTCAAATCAAATGTTGCAATGACTAGATGATCCAATGAAGTAGTTCTCCAGACAAACATTGTACCACATGGAAAAACAAGATTGCACAAGTAAGTCTATATTAGACTATATAATCAAAGGAACTTAGGATTTTACTTGAAATGCTAACATAAAGTGTGTAATAGCTCTCATGCAATCATATTACATAATCAACATTTAACACTTCATTTACAAAATAACATAACTTACATATTAGACATTTCATTCAAGCAAGAATTATATGACATATAAAATGCACCCGGTTTATGACACTCCTGACAATGCAGTTAACATCAATAATGCAATGGGTTCTTGTCATCATATAATCATCGACACGAAACTAACAAACTCTAGATTAATATAGATAGAAAAGTCACCTACTATATCACAAATGAAAGACTACTAAGAGAAATTTAGTATCCAACAAGAGTGTTATTTTGTCTTTATGTATTACCATCCTACTAACATTTCTCTAATGCCGCCTCAATTGTGTTCTTCAATTATATGACGGAGTCATGGAACAACCCCAATGTATCCTACTTAAAATGGAACAAATATAAAGATGACAAATAATTCTTCATCATCAAACATTTATTTAATTTAACTCAATTCATATATACAACTAAGTACATTAATAATAATGTCACATATTCACAATTATACAACATCATCGATAACATGATCGGTTATTGAGATGTGCAAACATCCCAATAGCACACAAGACCTCCAATCGGTAAGAACTCCAAAAAAAGTTATTTTGTAATATAAGGGTGAATATTTTTTGGTTAAATATATTTTCAATTGCTACAAAACTACGACATTTTAAATTTAGATTTTAAAAAAATTTATTCATTTCTAATCTCTATTTTTATTTTAGAGACTAAAAATGAATAAAAAAATTATAGAAACTAAAATAAAACTTTAAAGAAACTAAAATTTATTTTATTTATTTTTTAATTATTAAAATTGTACTTTTATTTTATTAAGAGTCCAACTTTTAAGAAGAGAATAAGGACTCTAAAATGTTTGAGAGATCATTCATAGATTGTTACCTAGGAATTATCCCGTTATTAATTACTAAATAATATTATTACTAATTAACTTTAACTTACTACTAGGACCCATTAGCTAACAATTAATTACTAAGTTTTGTATGATCATTTAATCGATTAATTCCCCAATTCAGTCGATTATAACTACTTTTTAACAATATTTGGACGTTGATTATTACCTAATCAATTAATTCATTATTTTTATCGATTATTAGTCAACCTAATCAATAAATTAAAAAATGTAATTGTTAATCTCCATTAATCATTCTCAAATCAATACTAAGCTAAAATATAAATGAATAATTCAATATGTAATCGATTAATTCATTTACTTATTCCAAATTACTCTCTAATTGATATATATTATATCATATGATTCAACTATAATTTCACATTTGAATTGTCATACATTATACATATTTTTAGTCCGAATTGTTAAAGCCCAAAACAACATAGAGGTCGAACATAGCTTAAATTCCACATTTCCAGTTTGTTATGGGAGAGGTTATGCAAATAAAGATGAATAACCAATAAAGAAAGATTAAGCAGAGAACAAGAAACAGGAGGGTAGGAGGACATTTTTAAAACTTAAATGAAGTTTTGAACATTATTCTCAACTTAATAACCAATATAAAAACTTATTACTTGTGTTAATTGATCTTACGTTATTCATATAGATGAGAGATGATTACATTTACAAAGCCATGCATGCAACACGTCCATACTTCATTAATAAAAAGTGGAGCAAGCGAATATGCTTTTTTGTTTATTGTGGAAACCCGTGTGTAATTGGTAGTAAATGGTCCTGCTTATACCAACTTTGTTTTATGCTCAATTAATTTTTATCATTAACAAAATGGAATACTATATGCTTTTTCAATCAACAACTTCAAGAATAACATTCGTATGGTCCTCAAGTACAGCCCACTCTACAAATTAAATGATGGACCCATTCAATTCATTCATATTGTTGCCACTTGCAAGGAAGCCAAACAATTTTCCTATTTGTAGCATGTAATTAAATTGATAGTTTGATGTAGCCTCTTGTGGCTTTATGTCGATGTATTATAGCATCTACTCTTGCGTAAGATAGTAACCGAAAGTGCAAAGTTGAAAAGGATTATGGTTCAAATGATTCGTTTCTCATGCTTGGTTTTCATCCCGATTCCATCGTTAAATCAGAAGTGAAAAAACAAGCATATTCGTCATCTCATGTCATACGTCTTCAATTATGAGCAACACTTAATTGCTTAATTAATGTAATTATAGTAAATTATATTCCTCACTTCCACGATAACGGTGACAATTGCAAAAATATTTTATCTAAACAGAATATCACTTTTAGTTTCTAAATTAAAGATTTTTTTTCGATTTATTATTTTTTTCTCTTTACATCTGTAATTTATAATCAAGACGATACATTTTTTTATTTCTTATATGTATAGTTATTTGCGTAAACCACAAATTATACTACATTAGAAATCGTTCTCAAAATTATACAAAGATTAAATATAGTAAAATATATTTGCACGCGTGTGTATATATATATTAGTACAATAAAAAACCAGAAAAATAGATATAGGAGTACTTGACTAGTCTGCACACTAGTTTATAATAATGAAAATAAATTAATTAGTTAATAAAAATATTTTTTTTCTTTTATTTTATCATATTTTCTTACTTTATATAAAACTATTAAATACAACAATTATTGAGACAAATATAGATCACAAGAATTGCATTCATTTCAGTGTCAAAATTCCTTCAAATTCAGAATTAATGGCCTTGAATTTGAGCATAATAACTAATACAACACTTTAAATTTTTACATTTTAAAGATCTAACAATTTTCTGTACCAAAAAATAAAAGAATATAATAATTTGTGGGTTTCTTACTCATTTACATCATTTATCTTATAATTTCAAAAACATACTTGACCTCTTATTCAAAACAAATTATAAATAAACTACTCTACTAGTTACTTACTAACAATTCATTTGTAGCACCCAATGTTCTTAAGAGTCTGTGCTTAACAAACAATCATAATTAATTCAACAAGCATCCCGTTGTAGATAGGCATCTGCAAAATATATGTTTAATTGAATCAAATTGATAAATTAAACTGTACTCCACTAAAAAAACAAAATTAATTAAATGATTCATGAATTGAACAATATATTTAAAATAAATCAGTTAATCAAATTTAATTCAAAAACTAATTTAATCATCTTAAAACTTTTTTAACATCAATTAAGATTTTCTTTTTAAAAAAAAATTGAAATTTGTTTTTTTCGAAAAAGTATAAAAAATATCGGAAAATAATTTTAATCATTTTTTTTCTTAAAAATTTTCAAATATTTTTATTGAAAAATAATCGAAAATATTTGTTAAAAGAATTTTCCGAAACTTTTTTGTCAAAATTATTTTCTGCAAGAACTAGTTCGAAATCAATTTTAACTAAAATATTGTTCAAAATATTAAACTGATTTATATTAATAAACTAATTTGGAATCGGTTCAAAACTGTACTGAACTTAATTCGAAAATAATTTTCAAAAACTGAATGAAACTATTAATATAGTCCAATTCTGATTCAGTATTGCACCATAAGCCCTTATTATTACATGTTGATTCTCTTCGTCTAAAGTTCTACACGCTTTCATATATTAATTAGCATTAATTATTTTGAGTCCATAAACTAGTTCCGTTATTGCTTACAACAATATTCTAAAACATGCCTTTATGCAATATTTTAGAGCCTTTCTTCTTTGACGGGTCAAATGAATAGATTGTGTGGAGACCATCGAACAAAACACATGCAAATGGGGATTTCTTTCCCTTTCAACAGCTCATCATCATCTTTTGAAGATTGAAAGAGAAAGGAGCTACATGCATGCTTTAGATTCTTATGGTGTTTGATTAGAGCTAGATGGAAAGAATAGGAGGAAATCAAAATTCCTCCAATAGTTTATTTTGTTCTCCATCCATTTTAGAGATCCAGAGGAGGAGAGAAGCTCATATAACTAAAATACCATTAAAAATTTCTCTCATTTCTTTGATTTAAATACAAAATTATTAAAAATCATTTTTCTCCCTTTTCCTTTTTTGAACCAAATGTGACTTTCTCTTCCTCACTTCCGTTGAACCAAATGAACCCTAAGACAACCTTCACAACTACATTTTGTATTTAGTTTACAAAGAACTAGCATGCAGACAGGTATGATACCGATGTGCTTATGTCTGTTTGATGAAAATAATTAAATTTAGGTTTTGTTAAACTTAATCCTTAAAAATTGACATATCAGGTGGGAGATCGACCACTTATATATTTTCAAATCTTATTTTATTTTATGTGAAACTTTTAATACACTCTTATATCAAATTGATCTAGTTAGAATAGACTCTAATTAATGTGATATTAAATTTTGTGTTGAGTCTAATTAATTCAGCCTTTATAAAACCAACCTATAAAGTGATGATTATCTACACCCAGTCATAGATCCAAAAATCTATTGTAAAGGGTTTAAAACGGATGTAGGAATAAATGTTACCAATTTTGTTTTCACCATATGCATGCATTTCATTTTATCGGTAAGACTAGAGAGACTAATTTAAAAAATAAAAATAAAAAAGCGCTACTACCAAGACTAACTTCCAAAATAATTAAGATTCATTTAAACCGGTGGTTAGAGATGGAATCTCCAATAAAATAATTAAAGGACCAAATATTCACTACATGTATCACATTAATATAATATAATTATAATATATTCAAGTTTATATCCACTCAATTTATGTGTTGATTTGTTGAATTTATGTGTTAGATATCCATTTTAATTCAATAACTAATAATTGATTTTCTCAAGCTCACTTAAGATATCATTTTCTCATTAGAAATGTCTTATATATAGTTAAATATGTTAAGTTCTTTCTAAATATACGAACTTTTATGTTTAGTTGTTTGAAAAATTTCTACGAACTTTGGTCATTTAATTTTTCTGTTATCAATTTTAATTTTTGTTTTTTTATAAAAGTTCACGTCGCATATTTTAAATGTAATGATTTAACTATTTAATCTTAAATTTATATTAATTCATCTATATATATTTTCAAATTAAAGATTAAATTGTTAAATTAAAAATTAAATAGTATAGTTACAAAGCTAATGATATTTTAAAATCTTAACAATGTCATCAAAAAAGTTAATTAGAACCTGTGACATGAAATTTTGTAAAAAAACAGGGACTAAAATTAGTAACCAAAAATTTAGAAGGACAAAAGTTCGAAGGAATTTTTTAAACAGACTAAAAATGAAAGTTGGTTTATTAAAAAGGATTAAAAATATATTTAACATATATATATATATATTGGGGGCTCTATGTAAATTCGTCTCTACTTAAAATATAGGCAAAAATATACATTTAGTTCATTAAGTTTAGGTTAATTTTCACTTAGGTCCTTTAAGTTTATTTTTTCCAATTTGTTCCTTTAAATTACACTCGTTTACACCATTTGTCTTTAAGATATACTAAATTACGCATGTAGCTTTAAGTTAGAAAATTATTGTCATAAAATATCAAAATTTAATCTAAACATCGCATTAAGTTGATTGTTCAAGCTACTTTGTATGTGAAAGACATTGATTATGGGAATAGACCATTGTTACCTTGTTTTAAAGGTTATATGTGTGTTTAAATTGTATAAAAAAAATCAATAAATATAAACTATTTATAGGATGTGATGAATTTTTTTTTTGAAAGATTAGTATGAAGGACATACTACTGCAGTATTTGGTAGAGTTTCAAATGACATAAAACTTTCAATTGAATTAAATATTGTTGAAAATGAGATAAAAGACTAACGATGCAAACAAAATGTAGCTTAAAGGACCAAATCAAGATAAAATAAACTTAAAGAGCACAAATAAAAATTGAATTAAACTTAAATAACTATAAGTGTATTTTTACCTAAAATAAAAAACAATAGAAAAAACATTGAAATAATAATATATAAGATTTAAACCCACTACCTTTGATTAAAATTAGAGGCCTTAAGCTAATGGCCATAAGAGTAAATGCGTACTAAGCATTTTGATATTAAGCACATTTCCAAAAAACCCTCAATATTAAAAAAGACGGTTTAACAACGGTTATGTAAGCCTTGAGTATGCGGTCTTTTACTATCGTTAAAAATTATGGTTGAATTCGAGAAAAAGAAAAATAATTAAAGAAAAATATAAAATTTAAAATGATAGTGTGAGAAATTATAATACAACTAGAATATTATGCACTTTTATATAATATTCTTAATGTAACTGACCTAACAAAATTTAACCTAATTATATTAACTTCTAATTAACTATTTTAAACTATATCTACAATTTTTTACTTATAATTCATATAATATGAAAACTGTTGTTTGAAATATGAGAATAAACAACATAATTTTTATCTATTTCAGACCACGGTTTTCTCATCACGAAAAAGCTACCATTGCCAACTCTTTTAGACAACAATTTTGTACATGTTGCCTATGAATTTATGCCACAATTTTACGATCAATATTTTTTTTATGTTGCTTATTATACTTTTAGGCCTTAAACAATATATTTTAAATATTGACAAATATCAATTTAAATTAAATCAGCTATTTTTAATTAATTATGATAAGATTCAAATACAAGAAATAATAAATTTTTAAAACTAATCTTAAATTATAATTTTAAATCTTCAGATTAAATACATATATACATTTTGTTCATTACATGAATCAAAGAATTCTAATAAAGACGATAAGGTATACAACTTATAACTTAGTGAGTAGGATTTTTTTGTAATATATCCCTTTTTAAAAATAATCCAAAATGCCTCACTTTCTAAAAAATTATAGTAAAATATTATTATCTTTTTTACTAGGCTGCATCTCCAAGATGCAACCATGTGACAAAAAAAAATTAGAGATAGTATTTGGTCGTATTATGAGGAAATTTTACACACATTTGTTTTTCATTCTTTTGTATTAATTGATAAAATAAACAATAGATAATAAATAATTATAATTATTAATTAATAATACTATAAAATTAATTAAAATTATTAAAAAAAATACAAAAAAATTATAGAGATTGAAAAGAATTGTCTGTAACATTAAGACAATATTTTAACAATCTATTACTTTGCACTCTATTCACTTGTAAACTATTTACTATTCTTTGTGCCATTACAAACAAATTAGCAATTTTCTCCTGTATTTTTGTAATCAACTTCCATCTATTTTCAATTTTATTTATTGAAATATAAATTAACATATATATGGCTGTTCATTGCAGCACCTTCAGAGCTTTTAGCATTTCATTCTTTTTTTGGTCTATGATATATTCAAATTCTTTTATTTTTTTATAAAAAAGATGCATTTATTTACATTAGAAATAAATGTTAGTAATAAAATGTATAATATCTATCGTCGATCATAATTCAAAATATTATCTGAATGTTATAGAAAATTATACTCGATTTCTATAATTTATTTTGTATTAAAATACTAATTTTAATTAACTGATTTAATTTAAAATTTGAGATTAGTATAAGAAAAACCGATCAATTTTACATCTATCCCGCGTGGCAAAACCGTCACAATTCTCAAAAAATTAAAGTGCAACGCATTCGAAAATAAGAATCTGCACCCAAAAAGTAATAATCCAAACTTAAGGGAACCAATATTATTATTTCACTCATTTCTTGAATAAAACTGATATTTGTATTTTATCAATATATGTGTTCCATTTACTAGATATTCTGTGGGGTATTAGCGGATATTATAGATATCGTCTTTTAAATAAATAAAAAATTATTTACATATAAAAATTATTTATTTTGTTACTTTATTTATAATTTTTTCCCTATTTTGTCCAAAAAAAAATAGTAACATATAAAAACATCAATACATTAACACATAAATAAAATATGTAACAAAACTTTATCGTAAAAACTATTAATACATTAATATATAAATAAAAATTATTTCTAAATATCAATTTTACTAATTTACTATCGATAGAGGTGAGAATAGGTCAGGTTAGGTCAGACTTTGAAATGCCTGAGTCTGGCTTATGATTAATTATTTCGACCTGAGTCTCGCTTGCGGTCTATCATAGACTTTTTATCATGACTTGACCTTTTTAAAAAGTCTGGCATGAAAGCCTAATTCACCTTAAAGCATTTAAATAGTATATTTTATATTTTTTAAATAGGCTAAACTAGGCATTTATATATAACCAAATCTAATAAAATTATAACTAGCAAGTATGCAACAACCTTCCAAACAAATAAATAAACAAAATAAACCCATAATTAGCAAATTTAAAATAACAAATACTAATATTAATAAATAAATAAAAAGTAACACTGTTAATAAATAATAATAGAATATATATATATATATATATATATATATATATATATATATATATATATATATATATATATATATATATAGGCCGACCTATCAGGCCTAATAGGCTTTTTTTAAGTCTGAGCCTGATCTATCTATTATATATATTTAAAACAAACTCCTACCACCTCATAGTAATTTCTTCTACATGTGCAAATATATGTCACCTCAGCAAAAAAGTTTATGTGTACGCCTTAGAAAATTCTCTTGTGTTTTTATGTTTCACCTCATTTTTTTCTACTTAGTTTCTAAATAATTTTTCCCGCTTTTAATCCCTCTAATCCCTAATTTTTTTAATGACTTCCTCCAACATCTTCTGCAAAATCATTTGTTCCTCCGCGGTATAGGTTTGTTCGTTGCAACAAAAAATTTCTTTCTCTTTGTCCATTTCTGATTTTGCTGCCATAAATTCAATTCTATTCTATGCAATCTTTGAAATCAATCTGGCTCATAGTGACTTAATGCTATGTATAGTTTTTTACATGAAATTCTATCACTGCCACTATCTAGGCAATCCAAGTTGGGATGGGACCAGCCGACGAACTTCGCTACCCATCATACCCAGAGCAAAATGGCACATGGAAATTCCCAGGAATTGGTGTTTTTCATTGCTATGACAAGGTATATTTATACATCAATATTTTTTTCCCTCACCCTTCTAAACTCTTTTTCTTCTTTAGTTGTTTTTAAGTGTCACTTTGTGTTGTGCGTCTCATATTCTTAGTTTTACTTCAATGTAGTATATGTTGAGTAGCTTACAAATTGCAGTTGAAAAAGTTTGACTCAAGTAAATTTTAATCATGTTTAAAAGATATGTGCCATTGAATTGGATCAAGTAAATTCGATCATTTTAAATTTCAGAAGACAAATCTGCATGTATTGTGGAAATTTTTCAAATTTCAAATGTTAAAGTTAATGACTTCGATCATTTTAATCATCGATCTTTGTGGTAATTGTGAAAATTTTTATTTTAAATCGGAGATATTAGAATTTTAATTTAGAAACATTCAAACTATTATTAATATTAACAGAATAATCATAATCATTAACATTTTCGTTACAAAATATTAATTGTCAAACAATTATAAGTATACATCAAATACAAATAATTACAAATGAATTACTTTAATTTCATCAATTATATATATTTAAATATTTGTATTTGATTTTCTACTTTGAATATTGGTAAATATATATAGTATATAAAAATTTAGAAATGATGGACAAAGTCATGTCTCTTTGAATATTGGTCAGTTTTATTTTACTGAAACTAATTAAATTTAATTTATTGTTTTATAGTGTTAATTGACATGAAATTAAAGTAATTTATTTGCAATTATTTGTATTCGATGTATACATTTATAAATTTTTGACAATTAATATTTTGTAACCAAATTGTTATCAATTTTAAATTTCAGTTTTGAAACCAAAATCTTAATGATTATGAGTTAATGACTTCGATCATTTTAATCATCGATCTTTGTGGTAATTGTGAATTTTTTATTTTAAATCGGATATATTAGAATTTTAATTTACAAACATTCAAACTATTATTAATATTAACAGAATAATCATAATCATTAACATTTTTGTTACAAAATATTAATTGTCAAACAATTATAAGTATACATCAAATACAAATAATTACAAATGAATTTTTTTAATTTCATCTATTATATATATTTAAATATTTCTATTTGATTTTCTACTGAGAATATTGGTAAATATATATAGTATATAAATATTTAGAAATGATGGACAAAGACATGTCTCTTTGAATTTTGGTCAGTTTTATTTTACTGAAACTGATTAAATTTAATCTGTTGTTTTATAGTGTTAATTGACATGAAATTAAAGTAATTTATTTGCAATTATATGTATTTGATGTATACTTGTAATATTTTGACAATTAATATTTTGTAACCAAATTGTTATAAATTTTAGATTTCAATTTTGAAACCAAAATATTAATGATTATGATTACTCAATTAATATTAATAATATTTTAAAGATTTGTAAATTTAAATTCTAATGTATCCGATTTAAAATAACAAAAATTCACAATTACCACAAAGATCGATGATTAAAATGATCGAGTGAGAGAACAAAAATATTTTTATTTGATTTTCTACTTTCAATATTGGTAAATATATATAGTATATAAATATTTAAAAATGATGGACAAAGTCATGTCTCTTTGAATCTTGGTCAGTTTTATTTTACTGAAATTAATTAAATTTAATTTTTTGTTTTATAGTGTTAATTGACATGAAATTAAAGTAATTCATTTGCAATTATTTGTATTTGATGTATACTTATAATTTTTTGACAATTAATATTTTGTAACTTAATTGTTATAAATTTTGGATTTCGGTTTTGAAACCAAAATGTTGATGATTATGATTACTCTATTAATATTAATAATAGTCTGAATGTTTGTAAATTAAAATTCTAATATATCCGATTTAAAATATAAAATTTCACAATTACCACAAAGATCGATGATTAAAATGATCGAGTGAGACAACAAAAAAAGTAAGAAAGTAATAAAGTAAAATACAAGATGAATGTATTTCCAACTATTTCACTTTAATCATTTTTAGTTTCAGCAATAAAGTAATACATTTTGTAACTCAATTGTATATCAAATGAGTCTATCTATTAATTTCAATTACCAAATACATTACTTCAACATTTGGCATATCCATCGATCTCAATATTAATATGTTACTTTATTTATTCAAGTCATTCGTCTAACATTGCTACTTCTCTTCTATGAATTATATTGTTATAATTGTATATATATTATTGATATAAATACTATTGAGACATAAAATTTCATAATTTTTTTAATTTCACTTAAATTAAATAAATAAAAATATACCCGCGCAACGCGCGGGTTAACATCTAGTTTAATCATTAATTTGAAGATATAGATAAATTAGTAAAGATTCAAGCTTAAATAGTTAAATTATTAAACTAATGATATTTTAAAGTTTTATCAATGATATGTAATCAAAAGAAGTCACTTGAAACATGCAACATACACTTTTGTAAAATAATATGGACTAAAATTGGTAACAGAAAATTTTAAAAGGATCAAAGTTTGAAATTTGGTAAATACAGAGGGACTGAAAACATATTTAACCAAAAATAATTTAGGAAAAACAATATTCCATTGAATGATCAATCTTTGTTAATAGTTTCAAAAGAAGGATCTATAATTGAAAAAATAAAAAAGGATAATATAAAATTTCAAGGTATTCAAATCACATGTAAAATGAAAACTTGTATGTTGCAAACCTGATGTCTATACATCAGTCCGATCCAACGGTTAACGAATGCGCAATTGATATTTTTCTGAGACAGGTTTGTCAAAATCGGGAAGAGAGTTTACTCTTCTCTTTTATCTGTTTGGTGGATGTTTTTTTTTCTTTCAAAATAGTATCTCTTTCCAACCCTAACAAGACCCTCTCTACTTGAATAAGTGAGACACCTGGATCTTTCTTCCACATAGAAAGAGAGTACAATACGTTATGACTTACGAGGGACTTGAGATTGAGAAGTTTTTATCAGTTTTATTTAAGATTTAGTTCTTCTAGAATGAACAATTCACTTGAGAGAATAAAGTGAGTAATGTTAACTATTAATCATCAAATGAATGGCTATCAGTTATAATATCAATCATTGAATACTGTAGATGAACTGGATAATTTTTTTACGTTGCTTCTTTATAAAAGATCTAAATTAGTTAGACCAATTTTGTGATATTTTTTTTTTATTAATTCAAATAACTAATTTATAATTTAACTCAGTACTAAACAATTAAACACGAGTTAATAATAAAAAATTAAACACAACTAACAAAATTAAAAAAACTGATAAAAATAAGGGTACAAAAATCGCTCAAAAAATAAAACAATTGAAATCTTTAAAAAGTTAACAGTGCATTTATATTTAATTATTTTATTACACATGTCGGTGACTTTTGTTTTTTCCATTTTATAATACTATTAGAAGTTTAACCGCAACTGCTTCCATAACTGCTTCAAGTCATCAACGCCATGTAGATCTAGAATTCAAGAGAATCATATAATTAAACAATAATATATATATATATATATATATATATATATATATATATATATATTATAAATGGAGTGAGAAGAATGGAGACACAAAGGAAAGTAAATTCAAAATTATTAATAAAAAATTTGAAAATTTAAGAAGAAATATTTGAAATAATTTATATAGATTAACACGCATAAATTAGAAAATGAAAAGTCGAATTGAAAATTTAAAAATATCAACCTATAAAATTGACCTTACACTTACTATCTACTTTTTTTAAGGCTAAATTACACTCGTGGTCCCTTAACTTAATTTTAGTTAGCGTTTTAGTCATTTATCTTCTTTTTTTCCGATTTGGTCTTTTATTCTTTATTTGATGTTGTTAGAGATGAAAATATGAGTTTATTTAAAGATTTAAGTTATGAATTTGATGAAATTTGCATTATATTGAGGATGATAATTAATTGTATGGGTTTTGTTTGAAATTTTTGATGAATTTTTGCCAAAAAAAAGGATAACATTGTTGACATTTTAAAACATAAAAGACAAAATTGTCACTAAAAATTAAAATAAAGGACAATTTTTTTTCCTGATTTGGTCCTTTATTTTAATTTTAAGTGACAATTTGATCTTTTATGTATTAGAATGTCAACAATGCTATCCTTTTTTTTACAAAAATTCAAAAAAATTATCAAAATTTTCTAACAAAACCCATAAAATTAATTATCATCTTCAATATAATGCAAATTTCATCAAATGCATAACTCAAATATTCAAATAAACTCATATTTTCATCTCCAACAACATCAAATTCATCAAATAAAGAATGAAAATATGAGTTTATTTAAATATTTAAGTTATGAATTTGATGAAATTTGCATTATATTGAAGATGATAATTAATTTTATGGGTTTGGTTTGAAAATTTTGATGAATTTTTTGAATTTTTGTAAAAAAAAAAAAGGATAACATTGTTGACATTTTAAAACATAAAAGATCAAATTGTCACTTAAAATTAAAATAAAGGACCAAATCGGAAGAAACAAAAAGATATAGGACTAAAACGTTAACTGAAATGAAGTTAAGGGACCGCGTATGTTATTTAGCTTAAAATAAAACATCCAATAACAATAATGTTATAACTCGGAAGTTTGAGAGTTATAAAATAAAAAAAATAATGACAATAAATCTTGAGGAATACAAAGAGTTTTAAATCTAGTAATTAAATTTAGAGTTGCATTTGAAGTTAAGGAATCTCTACTCATACAACAAAATCAACAATATTAAAAAAGCTCAAAATATAATAAAGCTAAGCACAAACCTCTAGTATTCCACAAACTACATTGATCTCTTGTTAAACCAAATTCTGCATACAAGTATATAATAAGAGAAGACACAGAAGATGTGAGTAGATCTTACATCATGTAAAATGAATGAATAAGTCAAAAATAGATGACCATGCATTCATGAATCATATATAACGTGATCACAAAAATCACGACAATATAATATCACATGATATAAATGGATGATCTTTCAATGCTCAAAATGCACTCCTTGAAATTCATGTGGTGCCAAACTAATGTAGGAAAACTTGGATGGAAAGGTTATGCTCTATGTCATATGCAAATTGCAACACCCCTCTAGATTATATGTATTGTGTGCACTCTCACAAAGACAATACTATCAAGTAATCAGTCAATATAGTATATAGTTGTACGAAGACATCCTATAGACAACACCCCAAAGTGTAAAACGCAATAAATCACTCTCCTTCCATGAAGTCTAAACTTAACTTCTACGTTTTTTAGATGATATATCAAACACCTAAGTCTTAATAAAAAATTTACATGATTATAAAGCTATTAGGAAATTGAAAGTTTGAAAGAAATATATAAAAAAATTGTGAGAGTAAACATATAAACAACATTACGATGAGTAAAGAAAATTAAAGACTTTAACATAACAGAGAAATGAGTTTTAATTTAAGTGTTACTTTTTACAATAACAAAAACGCTTATCTCGATCGCAAAGCTTGATTACTTTTGGGGCTTTAGGAGGGGGACACCGAAATGTTTTACAATCATCGTGTTTTTTACATATTCGTGTATCTGTAATGTAAAATAAAAATAAAGAAATGTTATTTAAAAATGATGGAAGGTTTTGTATAACATGAAAATATGAGAATGAACTTACCTCCTTCAGCGACAAAAACAAGAAATAGGAACACTAAAAGGATTATAGTGTAAACCACCTTGAGAGTTTTAGCCATTTTTTTCTACCTTTTTATGCGACAAGTAGACAATTGTTTGATCACCTTATATAATAAAAACCTAATGTTATGTTTACTTCAATTAAAAAGTTTTTAGGAGTTATGTTA
>JBBPBP010000003.1:9467001-9487612 GCA_037974735.1 Cicer chorassanicum
ATATATATATATATATATATATATATATATATATATATATATATATATAAAATTGTTACTTTTTATTATTATTTATTAATATGAGTATTTGTTATTTTAAATTTATTAATTATGGGTTCATTTTGTTTTTTTTGCTTTTTTGGAAGGTTGTTGTAGATTTACTAGTTATAATTTTATTAGTTTTCCTTATGTATAAAGGCCTAGTTTAGCCTATTTAAAAAAATGTAAAATATATTATTTAAATGTTTTAATGTGAAATAGGCTTTTAAATATGTTTTCAAATATATTTGAATATGAAAAATTAGTTGGATCGAATTATGGAGATTGGTACCATAACATGAGAACTGTTCTCATGCATGAAAAATTGATTGACATTACTGATAAGTTTGTTGTGACTGAACCCGTTGATCCAACCAACTTTGAAGCAACCAAGACTTATGAGAAGTACTTGAAACAATGTCTTACATTTAAGTGTATCATCCTAGCATCCATGAACCCTAATCTTCATATGCAACATGAGGATATGAACCCTCATGAAATCATCAAATATCTTATAAAGATGTACTATGGACAAAGTAGGACAGCTAAATATCAATTGTTTAAAACTTTATTCAAGTCCACATTGAATGCAAATGACTAAGTTGGATCACATGTGCTTAAAATGATTGATCTCCTTGAACAACTTGAGAAGTTGAGGTGCACAACTGGGAAAGAGTTTTCTCAATACTTGATTCTGCAATCACTTCCCGATTCATATTAACAATTTGTTTTGAATTTTAATATGAATAAGATAGACCTTAATCTGCATGAAATGCTTAACCTATTGATTGATTATGAGAATCAATTTTCCTCTTAAAAGAAGGGGCAAAGGAAAGTTTAATCCTAAAAGGAAATATTTTGGACCTACATGTGGTGTGACCAAACCCAAGCACAAAAGGGTAAATGTCAATCAAGTTGATGTTGAATGTTTCTTCTGTAAGGAGAAGGGGTATTGGAAGAGAAATTGCAAGAAGTATCTTATTCTTGAAGAAACAAGGCGAGACATTAATGAAAAATGTTTTCATGACTTTTTAAACTATTAATGATCCTACCATATGGGTATTAGATACTGATAGTAGTTTCAACATTTGTAATACATTACAACGACTGCAGATGAAAAGTTGAATAAAGGTAAAGTCAACCTTCAAGAGGGAATGGAGCAAATGTTGTCGTCGTAGCCATAGGATCATTCTCATTAATAATGTCCACTGACAAAGTTATAGGTTTAGATTATTGTTATTATGTTTCAAAGTTTATTTTAAATGTAATTTCAATTTTTATGTTGGATAAGTGTGGTTTTTTCATTTCTTTTAATAATAATATTTGTTCCATTTATCATAATGATGATTTATATGTGAATGGTAAGGTTAAACAAGGTATATATGTCTTACCAAATGTGAATTATAATTCGGTTGTGCATGTTTCTTCTGGTTTCAAGAGAGAAAGAGATAATCAGTTAAATAAAACATATTTTTGGTATTGTAGGCTTAGATACATTGGTGAGAAAAAAATTAACAAGTTACATAAGGAAGGTTTCCTTGATAATTATGATTATGAATCATATGAAACTTGTGAATCTTGTCTCAAAGGAAAAATGACTAAATCTCCATTTACTAGATGAAGATTGAGCTTTTGATCTATTAGGACTAATTCATACAAATGTTTGTGGACCTATGAAAATTCAAGTCAAATGAGAATATTCTTATTTTATTACTTTCACTAATGATGTGTCTAGATGTGGATTTTTGTATCTAATGAAGCACAAATTTGAATCATTTGAAATGTTCAAAAAATTCCATAGTGAAGTCGAGAATCATATTGGTAAGAGTATCAAGATGCTTAGATTTGATAGATGGGGAGAATATCTTAGTGATAATTTTATTGATTATCTAAAAGAGAATGGAATTATCTCACAATGGACACTTCTAGGTACACTACAACACAATGGTGTATCTAAAAGAAGAAATCAAACCTTATTAGATATGGTTATAGAAGCTGCAACTTAACTTCTAAATAAAGTCCCTTCAAAATCAGTCTCTACAACTTCATATGAGATATGGAAAGGACGTAAACCAAATCTAAAATATATTAGAATTTGGAGTTGTTCTGCTTACATTCAGATATTGCAAGCAGATAAACTTGATACAAGGTCTAGTAAGTGTAGGTTCATTGGGTATCCTAAAGAAACAATTGGATATTATTGCTACCATCCTTCTAACCATAAAGTGTTTTTGGCTACAGGTGGGAACATTTTTGAAAATGAATTTCTCGCTGTGAGAAGTCATGGTAAAAAAGGTAAAACTTGATGAAGATCAAGAAAATGATAAAACCCTAAAGGCTCAAGAAAGTGAGAATGAGGTTGAACTTCATTGCTTTGATATTTTAAAATTAACACAAAGGTTACCAACTTCAACAACTCTAGCTCAAGAACCGGTTATAGTTCAAGAAAAGATTGATGAATTAATCTTGGAACATTTTTAACAACCTTTAAATCCAACACAAGAGCCTCCTTGAAGATATAGTCGAGTACATCGTTCCCCTTAAGGATTAAACTTGATGGAGCAAGATGACACTACAAATGAAGATTATCATAGTGATGATGATCCTAAGAGATGTGAAAAGGTTGTTAAAGCTTGGATCATGATAAATGGCATAAATCCATGGTATTTGAAATGCAATCAATGAAGATCAACAAAGTTTTAACTTTGGACGAGACTGCAAAGGATATAAAATCTATTGGTTCTAAACGAGTATACAAGAAAAAGATTGGAGAAGATGGAAAAATTGAGACCTATAAAGCTCGTCTTGTTGCCAAAGGATATCATAAAAAAGAAGGAATAGACTATGACGAAACCCTTTCTCCTATGGCAATGATCAAATTGATTCGGATTCTACTTGCCATAGCCACATACTATGATTATGAAATATGGTAAATGGATGGGAAAACAACGTTTCTTAATGGTGAGCTAAAAGAGGAAGTGTAAATTGTAACACCCTAAATTTTAAAATAAATTATTTTATTAACTAAATAAGATTCTAAACAATTAATTTGATGTTAAAATTATTTTAAAGTAAATGTTGATAAATTTTGTTACTAATTTTCATTATATGGATAATTTCTATGATGTGCTAGTTTGATACATATTATATTAAATGAGTGATATAAATAATAAATATTTTATTATATTATTTTATATATATTTTCCTAAAAATAATAGTATTTTAGTATAATATTTTAAAGAAAAAGATTTTATGCGATTTTACGTGTATATACGCGTACCCAATTAATGTAATACTTTCTGCATGTTTGACTAATGTTAAGTATGCACGTAATTATATTTCCATTATTTATAACTATTTTCTATTTTTAGTTATTTATTTTATAAATAGTTATCTCGGAATAGTAGTGATATTGCGTTTGATTTCCTTTATTTTTATATAAACCTGTTATGACATTGCGATTTTATATATATTTATTACGATTTGGTAATTAATATAAAATGTTGATGTTATAATTATTTTTTTTTTTAATGTGAGTATTAAAAAAAGGTATAATTATAGTGATTATTTTGAGTATGAGGGTCTTGATTATTAAGGTATTTTAAAAGATTAATTACTTTAATTACTCCACTTTATAAAATATTAGTAATATTTTAGTAATTAAATTGTGTTTAAAAACAAATAACTAAAAGAAATGAGTAAAATGTGTTTTATGAGTTAAACACATATGTAAGAGTAAAATCTAATAATAATAATAATAATAATAATAATAATAATAATAATAATAAAATTGGGTTAAATGAATTAGATTAATAAAATAAAAATGGGTCAAATATAACCTAAAACAAAGTAAGTAGCGCTACAGTAGAAAGCAGAAAGAGGTGCCGCACGGGGGAGAAAAAGGAACCGCACATGGAGAGAAAAAAGGAAAAAAAATTGATACCGGTAATCGATCACTGTCCAGAAAAGTTTCTCCGTTTTCGCTCAAATTTCAGTATGTTGTTTCATACATTTAGTTAGTCAATTAAACACACTTTCCCAGATTTTTAACCATCCCAATTTCTCTCTAAAATATCTGACTTCTCGAATTCCTTATTTTGCACCGTTTTTCTTCATCGTAAGTCCGATTTGAGTGAAACCAACGCCAAAACGATCGTGTGAAAAATGGCTATATTATCCACTAATTGGTTTTCTGATTTATGGAAAGATTCCTTGACCGAATTTCGAAATTAATTTTAGAGTGCCTCCTCATAATTTATTTTTAACGTTTACCCATAAATTTTCGAGTTAGATCGATTGAAGGACAAAGAGTCAATGAACAAAGGCTATTCACTCGTGGAATCGGATTTGTGTGTGAAAGCGTCGAAATAAGGTAAGGGGTGAGAGAGCGTTTGAATTCATGAGTGTAATATATTGTGAAATGAACGGGAAAACCGTATTTCCCAACGATTCATCTGGGGCTTGCTACGTACGGCAGTAGCCCTTTGAGGGATAAATTAATTAATGTGCAAATATGGAAATTGTGAGATTAAAATATAGAATAGAAATATTTGTAAGATGTGATTGATTTAATTTCTTTAAATGTGCGGTATTTGATGTTATTGTGATATTGAGTGTCGAATTAATTTTATGTATATGTTTGATTAGATGAGTTTATGTGATATGATAATAAAATATGGATGTGTTGTGATAATTTTATGTGATGATGATGATGTATGAATAAAAATTGTGATTTCATAAATTTGTGATAAGTTTATGTGACAAGGTACGATTGATGATAGTGATGCTCTAAATTTGTGATGAGTTATGTAATGATGATGATGTGTGATTTATAATAGTGATGTTATGAATTGGTGATGAAAAGATTAAAGTAACATGTGATGAAATTATTATAATTCCAATTTGTGTTTGAGATGACGGTCTTAATGGAGTATCATGCGCCAACAAGGGGAGAAAATAAATATTGAGAATTTGTGAAGTGGAGATTATTTTGTCATCATATAGGTAGGGCCTGACAAGTCTAGCGATTTCGGGGAAGTACAACTGAATTGAGCCTGATCGTGGCGGTCTACTGTTGAGCCTTAAGGAAAGATTGTTAGACCTCGGAGGTATTCGGGTGGGGAATTCCTAGGTGACTTGGAGGTAGCACTCCAAATGTCGGGAGCTACCATGCAACACACGTTTACCTCGACTGTCGCGTATATGTGTCTCGGGTTGAGTTGAGGGGATCTATGAGGACAGGGCCAATTTGAATTGTCCGTCCACCGGGATGGTGGCATAGTATCATGGCCTCCTAACCAAGTACTTCAGAGTTAGATTGGTACCACATTGTGAAGTAGAGTCTAAGCTCATGCATAACATTGCATTTTTCTGTGATTGTTTGTTGTGATTAATATGTATTGTGTGCGATGATAATTTCTTAGATGATTTGATGTTATTGTGAAATGTATTGATTTTTTTGGGTTTGACTTTATAATGTTATGTTTTTCCTTGAAGAATGTTTGTCTAATGATACGGTTTATTTATGATTAATTGCGTGTTCTCCTTACTTATATTATACTATTAACATGATTTCAAAACTCACCTCCTTCGTTGTTTGTGTTTGACTGGCTTGGCCCTGCGTTTGCGAAATCGCAGTTATTACAGGTTAATGAGTCTTGAAGTTCAAATTTGGGAGAAGCCCCGCTCTGATAGGTGGTACCGGGAATGAGAGTCATAAGTCGTATTTTTATTTGTTTAATTAGAAACAACTTTTTGTATGAAACCTTATAACTAGTAAATTTTTGGAATTAAATTAAGAAATTCTAGTTAAATCAAATTTTATCGAGATTGCACTATTTTATAGGAGGAAAAAGTTTAAAGTGTTCATTTTGAATTTTGAGGAATGTGATATCTCAAATTAATAATAAATTTTTTTTACTCTCTTAAAAACGTATTTGCTTTACCCGTTGCGAATTAAAGTTAAAAATTCTATTATAAATTATTATATATTATTTTGGGGTTTAGGGTGTCACATAAATGATACAACCCAAAGGATTTATATCCTTGTCTGATCATAACAAAGTTTGTAAGCTGCAATGATCCCTTTATGGATTAAAACAAGCTTCTAGAAGTTAGAACATTCGTTTTAATAATACAATTGAAAAGTTCAATTTTGTTAAATGTGAAAAAGAACCTTGTGTTTACAAAAAGGCCATTGGGAGCATAATCATTTTCTTAGTGTTAGATATCGATGATATATTACTTTTTGGAAATGATATACCGGTCATGCTAAGTACAAAGGATTGGCTATCTAAGCAGTTCTCCATGAAAGACTTAGGAGAAACATCTTATATCTTAGGAATGAAGATTTACATAGATAGATCTAAAAATGTTGCTTGGGCTCTCTCAGTCTATGTACATTGATATCATCTTAAAGAGGTATAAAACCATTCTTAAGTACTTAAGATGAACTAAAGACCAGTTCCTCATTTATGGAGATTTTGAATTAAAATTAAAAGGTTATATTGATGCAAGTTTTGCATTTGACAAAGATAATAACAAATCTATTTCAGGCTATTTTAAATGGTGGTAAGTTGAAAAGTCTAGACAAGCTACAATAGAAAATTAAACTACTGAAGTCGAATACATAGCAGCAAGTGAGACCACCAAAAAAGCTGTTTGGATGAAAAAGTTCATATTTGAACTTGGAGTGGTCCCTTCGATAGAAAATTCTATACCATTATTATGTGAAAATAATGGAGCTATTGCTCAAGAAAAAGAACCAAGATCACACCAGAAATCTAAATACATTCTTCTAAGATATCAATTGATTAGAGAGATGATTGATCGTAGTGACGTCAAGATTGAAAAGGTAGATGGAAAAGAGAATGAGACATATCCATTCACCAAGGCACTTGGCATAAATGTCTGTAACAAACACAAGTGGGAAATAGGATTGAAATACATGACTAATTTGCTCTAGCAAGTGGGAGATTGTTGGGAATAATTATATATGCCCAAGATCCAATCAATCGTGTTATCAATTTTAGATTCAATAAAGTATTAACCAGAGTTGTAAGGACGGGAAAAAAATATTATAATTTTCTTCTAGTGGTTCTTGAAAGTAAAAGAGTACTTCATACTATCCAAACGTTGAGAAGTGTTGCTAGATACATACCTTGATTAATGTATTAATTCAATTAATTTATTACTAGTTTAGTATTGAACCTACAAGGTCACACACAAATGAGTGTTCTAATTTTTACTAAATAATTATTTTTGATACTTAAATTGGAGATATTATTGTATTTTTTTGTTAGCACTAAGAATACAAATAATATAATAAATAATTAACAAATACATATAATTCTTCAGGAATGATGGGTACATGAAAGAAAAAAAAACATTTTTCTAGTAATAAACATGTAATTACTTTTATTTGATAGGAGCATGTGTCCTTATAAATAGAAATCAAATAATCTCTCAGTGGTAGAGATTGTCATGGCACAATATACACATATCACTCAATTTTCTTGTTCCACTATTCAAAGGTTGATGGTAAAAATCTGTTTCATTGTGGATACACATAAAGTCTTCATACGATTGGAATTTTTTTATGATTCAAGAACTGATAGTCAAGTTCGTTTTTATCAAATTATATTCAAGTTAATATAATTTAGATGCAAAATAGATCTGAATTTATTTAGTTGAAAGTGTTATGAACACAATGTATCCTTTACTATAGTGATCGTAAACTAACCATCCTCAAAAGGAAGGGAAGAAATATCATGAGAATAAGCCACTATGTCATCCGAGAGAGATATTCCCTTAATCGAATGCCGCCTGATTTTGTGCAGGTCAGATCCCATCTAGCATAGCCACAAAAATAATATTTCAACTATTCATTTCACAAAAACATGCTCTTTTGATATTAATAGTATGTTAAGTTTCAAAATCCTACAACAAAAAACAGGTATAAATATTATTTGACACCACCAACATCCACAGTTTCGAGATGTTATTGCAATCATGGAAACAACGCAATAGAGACTTTATTGGCTTCATCATAAAGAGCACAAGGGATCCAAGGTCATTTTCCGATGAAAACAGTAATCATTAGTAAGAAGGAATCCTCGAAAGAATTTCCAAAGAAAGCACTTAAGTCATTCTAGACCGGTCTGCAACACTCTATGATGTTACATAAACACTAATACTGATGTTAAGTAATTAGTCAAATGCTTAAAAAATCAACATTTGGTGAACGTTTGTTCATTAAAAGTGCAACTCTTGTTTTATTTATTTATTATAGAGCTCGTAAGGTTAATGAAAATCTATTTTAAACTACATGTTCAACTAACTTTCAAAACAAGATCATTCATTTAAAGGTTTATAAACTAACTTGATTAAACAAAACATTTTGATCCACAAAAGATATCATAAAGGTTCACTATAACATAGAAGTCCATATTAGTTTGGAAAAGTACATCAGAGTAAAGCAAAATACAATCCTCAGAGTCAAATACATCAAAATACAGTGACCTCTAAGTTTAGGGCCTATCCAAAAGTATAAACCATTAGTCATATAACAACTACTCGACTAAAGCCTCTAGTATCCAACTGATCAAGCAAAAAGTGTGATATAAAATGGTCTAATTCAACACTAATTTAGACATAAAAGATGGACAAATTAGATTTTGATTCGAATACTAAAGTTGTAGGCAATTGAATTGGATTTCTAAGAGTATAAGAATCATATTGATTGGATAAATGTAACTCAAGACATGGTCCATGAAGTAGCAATGTCAAGTTACAAGGAAGGGGGTTTGAATTGTAATCTTGCCTTTTTTAAAGTTTCCTGTTAAAAACTTAAGAAAACAACTCAAGAATGATATTGGTTATAAAAACAGAAACGGAGAACGTTCTTGGTTTTAAAATAAAAAACGCAGAACGTTCTTGATTAGTTAAAATCACAGTTTTAGTTTCTCTATTTAATTATGATAATAACAATAACTGAATGTAAATAGAGATAAGGAAGAAATACCACACAAGAATATATCCTGGTTCACCCAACGTGGGCTACGTCCAGTCCTCACAACTGTGAGATTTTCACTAAGTGTTCAAAGACAAAAGGAGAACAATCACAGTTAGAGATCAGCCTTGATCTGTAACTACACTTCCTTTCCACCCAGAAAGGATTAATCAGGTCACCTAACTAATCTGTTAGGATTTTGAAATCTACTCTTTTAATTAATCTCAAACTATAAACAATCCTTATAGTTATGAGTTTATACAATAATAATTTGAAAGGTTTGTTTGAATCTAGTTTTGCTCAACTCTTGTTTGAGAAAAGGATTCAGAACAGAGAAAGAAACCAATAGAATAAAACTAGAAGTATGTATTTGGTTCAGCTTGATTTCTTGAATGAGATGACTTTAAGGATGCAAGTGAATATGATATTATGAGAATACTTGATACTTAAAGATCTGGTTGATGCTTGCGAATTTGCCTTCCTTTTATAGATGTTTTGAGCAATTAATTCTGGTCAGAAAGAGCTGTTGGGAGTGCTCTGTTTTCCTTCTGACAGAAGCAAAGAATCTGTTGATAAACAGAGCACCATGTATTTGACAGCTTTGGGCTTTCTGTTTTGGGCCTTTTGCTTGATCTAAAACAGACTTGTTGCGAGCTTTAATGACCCATTAAGCTTTGATAATATTTGATAGTGATTGGGCTTCAATTTGAATGTTTAATTTGATCCAAAACTGTTTGGAAAGGAGTGAATATTTTTCTGCAGAAATGAGAAGTCTTCTTCTGCAGAAACATAATTTGTTCTTCTTAAAAACGGAGAACGTTGATTATAAGTGGAGAAAGATAATCAATCTTGTCTGATAGACTTTTGAATAATCTGAGGACTTATATTCAATCTTGAGTTTCAGCTTTGTTCAACTTTCTTGACAGTTTCCAGACTGGAGAAAGTTGCAGTCCGTTTTTTGATATGCTTAGATTGGTGATGATTTTTCTTAATGATCCGTGAATCGTTTTGAGTAAAAACGATTTCTATCTGTTCCTTGCCATGTACTGATGAAATTGGTATAAAGATTTCAGGCATAATTAATGTGGAAGTGTTGGAGAAAGATTGATGAAGTGGCTGTAACGATCTTTCTTGATTCTGCTGATCTTTCTCTGTTTTGTATAGTTTATGATCATGACTTATTTCTTTGTTTTGCTTGGTTCCTATCTTTAATAAAAACACTCAAGAGCACATATTAAATTAACATAATATTTAGAATCATAATTAATATCTTTAATTAATCTCTTGTTTATTTTCATCAAAACTTAATTTGAGAGTTTGTCTTAACAGTCCAAACACTGCACTAGAATATAGTGTGTCGCACAAGGAAGTTATGCTTCACACTGCGGTGCATTGCTCCGTATTGACAAAATCATGTTGTCTCGCAATTCAACTTGTATCTTTTGCATTGCGAGACCAAACACATAACTTAGGTTTTTGGGAAATGGTTCATCGCAGTGCAAAGACATAGACATAAGTCAAAGTTTTAACTATGAAAATAATGGCATTCTACACTGCGTCGTGACGTAGATTTCTAAAAATCTTTTAAAAAAATAAATTTAAACATGTATTAAATACATATTGAAATTAAAATTGTATAAATTATTCACATATGTTCTAAAACACCTTTAATATCAAATTAATCTTTTGAAACCTTATTTAATTTGTTATAGAATTTGTTAACCTAAGAGAATTCTAAAAATTATCAACTTTAAAGTAATTTGATTATTACTAATTCCAAAAAAATACAAATTAGTGAATCATATTATAACCATAAATAAGAATAAAAGTAACCTAATTGATTCAAAAGAATTCAAATCCCTTCAGAGTTCCAAAAATCATCGACTTTCATATAGTTTGACTTTTATTGCCCAAAAAAAAAAACAAAAGGGGGCAAACGAGCGGGGGATTGTTCCATTAGATTTCTTGTTGCATTATGTTAATTAGTAATATACTAAACAATTCATAAATCCTCAACATTCAAATCATGTCTGGGTGGTGTAGTCGGTTATCACGCTAGTCTCACACACTAGAGGTCCCCGGTTCGAACCCGGGCTCAGACAATGAAACCTTTTTACAACAGTTTTTTCTTACCAAAAAGTCATAAATAAAACGCAATACTTTCTCCTTCTCTTTTCTTCACTTGTTCAGTTTCCTTCTTCTTTCTTTTACCAATTATAACATCACTTCCTTCATCGTTCTCCTCTTCCTTCACGCCTCTTTTAAATTCATATTCTTTCCTTCTATTTTCAATCACCGCACCATCGAAGTTTCTCTCCGAAATCGTAACAAACACAGAGAGAGAAAATGGATTGGGGAAACGTTACCGCCGAAGATCTCGTCGACGCTCTCCGCGAAGTGGATTGGTCTTCGCCGCCGCGTCCTCTCTCCGAATTCTTCTCCCGATTCACCTTTCCGAGATCTTCCTCCAAATGGAACAGCCGTCTCAAATGCAATCTCTACTAGTACCAATCCGCTCTCCTTTTCGTTTTTTGCTTTTCTTTTTCCAATTCGAATCAAATTAGGTTTTCGTATTTTAAGGTTTTTGCATGAACTTTTTTATACCGATTTTTGTATGATTTTGAACTTATTTTGAGCTTTTACAATTTTCCTGTTACTGTATATGTCTGTTCAAACGGAAATTGGATTTATTTTATTTCATAATAAATATAGATGATTCCATGATCAATTTGTTTTTACGTGGATATAGTATTTCGGGATTTTTTTGTTATTGTTATCTGACTTATCACTGTTGACAAGTTTTATGGTTGGACAATAATGAGGGTTATGGTTGTATTTGCAGCTACCGAACCAACTACTTCATTTTGATTGTTTCTGTTCTCAGTAAGTGAGCATGTTGAATTCTATTTATTCAAAATTTTAGGTTTTACATTTTTTGATGTGTGCTTTGCATTGCTGTCTGATCATCCGCATTTTGAATTGTGCAGTTTTGGGTTTTCTTCGGAGGCCGCTTGCTATTGTAGCCGCGCTTCTTACAGCACTCAGTATTGCCTTTCTAAATGACAGGTAAGCAGTGTTAGTGTGGTACTTACTGGCTCTCTTTATGTAATGTTGTTTTAAGGCTTATTTGGTTTTACAAACATTTTGGTTGAAGGTGTTGCAATGGTGTGCTAGTTTTGTATTTGTTGTTTATAGTAAGATTTTGATGCGAGTTTTTGCGAAGTTAATCTGATTTCTTTGCTTGTGCAACAAAACTGACTTATGCTTCTATTTCGTGCCTTTTTTCGCCATCATAGTTAATTAATAATCACCCCTCCCCCAACATTACCGTACAGTAGGTTTACTATGTTGAGTAATTCTTTGTTACTTCGTAGGTTTATGTGATCCAGTACAGATGACATATTTTGTGGGGGTAACTGTGTTAAGAATATGTTGTGCTGCCTTTAGTAGAATGTTGAATATTTTATGTTGTGTTCATAGTGTAACTTCATGCAGTAACATGCTTCTTAGATGCCTTAGGAAAGGCTTTGTATGAAAAGAACAAACAAACATGTATTTGTCTGGAGCTTGGGAAAGATATTTATGATGGAAAATGAAGGGCTTTGATCACGTTAAGTCATTTAACGACAGTAATTTAGATACATGAAGGACTTTATATGTCTTCTCAAACCTACTATATCTATACCCTTGCTCATGACTTTGACATAATGGTAATTTATGTTCTCTTTCTAGTAGTACATTAGTCTTTTATTTAGAGAGGAAAAGTGTCAGATGTGAAATCATTTTATACCTGGCTGTGCTATTACCACGGTTACTCAAAAGAAAACAAAGGAACTCCAACGGGTTATGACACAAATGTTGAATTCAATGAGCTGCCTAGAAGTTATACTCAGATGACATGGGCTGTTAGAAAATTATATTTTTCCAGTTCTGTGCAGGATTTGTAAAATATTTACAATTTTTTTTCTCCAAACCCAGGGAATGGATGAGTATGAGAAGATTTGAAATACGAAGACTTCATTTAGTCTGTCGACTCTGTCCCAGTTTTATTTTTATTATTATTATGGAAATGCTAACTTTTCTATATTTCTTCGACATCAGTGATCAATATAATGGGTATTTTTTTGCAGCTTTGCAGGTACCTTTAGTGAGAAGGTTACAAGAACAGTTAGGCAATTTTCGCCTCATTTAGCCGCCAAAATGAGACCTCCTCTTACGTAAGTATGTTTGGTTGTTATTATATCTATGCATCTTTGGATTTTTCTGCATCTTTAGTAATTATTCTTATTCCAGGCCTGTTATTCGTGGACGTCCATCAGCTAAGAGAGCAATTTATATTTGTGGTCGGCCGCGTTGGGTGTTTGTCTTGATATTTTCTTCCGGTAAATATAGTCTATGAAACAGTTATTTTTTCTCCTTATAATTTTGGATGTTTGCCCAATCCTTGTTACAAACTTACCATTCCAATTTTTACTGACCTAAGTGCTACTTTTACCCCCTCTTTGCAGCAAGTTTTTTTCTCTGGTTTGTTTCGGCTGGTCTCCTGACTGTTTTATGGGCGCTTGCTATTGGTCTTCTTGGTAATTGCAGATTGAGAAATTTTAATCTTAATATTGTTGAGCATTTTTGTTCTTGTTTTTAAGTTGATTTTTCTCGCTTTTTCAGCTACCATCCTGCATGCAAGCTTTAGAACACCTAACCTGAAAGCACGTCTAAACACATTCCGTGAGGAATTTCGTGCTGTATGGCGCAATTATAGTGAGCTGTAGCTCACATAAAATTTGCTGGACTGAATGTGAGTGCTTTCTGCATAGATTTTTTTTTTGACGGAATGCACATCATATATATATGCTTAATGATTTCCTGTTTATGCACAATTTGTAAAATACAAGGGAATTTTAAAATGATTGAGAGTTGATATGTATGCTATAGAGTTATATAGTCTGATAGGCATTTGCTTGAAACGTACTAAAGTGTTTGGTTGATTTGTAAGGGATTTGAAAGGGAAGCGGGTGGAGGTGGCCAACAACCCTTTTTTTTAATTTTGTCTTCCCTCTAATATCAGAAGACTTAGAAGGGAGAGAAATAATATTTTAAGTATACCGACTAAAAGCATTTTATGTAGAAATCCAAAACTACCCTCCACCTCCTTACATCATTGCCACCGCTAGGCACCTTCGATTGTCACTCCTGCAAACACCAACATGCTGCTGTCAGGCATCCTTCACTATTATCACCACTGCACAGTATCCTTCACCAGTCACCACCACCGCCATTGAGCACCCTCCATTTCTGCTCGACACTTGCCACTGTTGCTAGGAATCCTTTAGTCTACCACTGCTGCAATTGCCATTTCCCGATACTCCACTATCACCACCCTCCACCATCTTTGCTAGGAACCCTTTACCACTGTCACTATAATTGAACATCCTCCATTGCCTATGCTGCTTGTTACCCTCAACCACCACCACCACTGTCGCTTAACATCCTTCACCACCTCTGCTGTTAGATACCCTTCTCCTCCTTAACCAAACAAAATCACTAGGATTTCCCCTTCCATTCCCTTCTTCCTTTGAGTCAAAAACTGTTGTTGCATATTTTATAATTTTGTATAATCTCAGCTGTCATAAATAAATCTCTTTCTCAATTAATATGTTCTATCCAAAACATGGGTTTAGCCAACATGATACATATTGGACATGGGAAGCTGAGTTAGGGGAGATTGAACATGGGAAATCAACAAAATGAATGGACGAGTGATAGGGCTTGGGGGGGTGAAGGGAAAGTAAGTAGTAAATAAGGTAACGAGAGAGAGGGGTATGATAGCCTAAAGTTGGGTAGTACTGGGGGGTCCTTTAAAGTGTCTTCTTTCTATCCGTTTTCGTTTCATTTCAACAATTTCAGAATCTAAATTCTTCTGTTAGGACTTGAGCTCCCAGTTATTTACTATTACTATTATATGACACGAGCGTCCAGACAAACACTCTTGCGCCCGTCTGTCCGCTTTTTTATTGCGCTAAATGGAGAGTGAAAAAATTGTTATGACAATGGTAGAAAAAAAAAGGCAAATAGGAGTAATAGGATGAGAAAAATATAACTGAAGTGGTGTAAGTAAGTTATAGATAACAGTAAGGTGAATTTTTTTTTTTTTATAAATGGAAGTTAACATATGGATTTTTTTGTAACCGCTATCGATTTGGAAGAAAAATAGGCTACACCAAATGTGTGTATTGCCTTTATTAATGTTATAGATTATAGATATAGGGACGTTTCCATTGATTTTATTTAGTTCTATATCTTAAGCTTTCTGTGTTTAGGAATGTAAAACAGGCTCTACATGATAAAATTTATAACATTGTCTTCACAGGACAGGAACTCAATTCCTCTGGGTTTTCACTCTCAGTTTATAGAAATATCCAAATATCTATCTTACAGTATATTATCTTGCCTCTCCCATCTATTGGCTTTATGAATTGTTTTAAACTTTTATAATATGCTCAATGTTTTAGTAGTATTGGAATAAGTGATAAACACCTTACGATCTATATAAGAATGTGCATTTAAATTGAGCTGAAATGTGATTGCCTTTCCTTTGTATCCACCACTCTTAATTTCGTTTAACTTCTGTCCAGTGACTAATTTATATTGTAAATGATAGAGGGATCAGATTCCATGAGTATGACTTTTGGCTTATTCATGTGACGTGTAAACTTGGAAATGCAGATTTCTTCTGGTTTGATTTAGATTTCAGGGGGCTGCAGACCTCGGGTTTCATCCATTTTTTGATTTGGGACCATTCCTCGCGCTCCCTCATTTTATTTTCGGATGTTAACATGTGCTCTTTTCACATGTCATTTTTTGGAGTATAATTGTGATATTAAGCATTCTATTATACGCTTGAATTGTGGCTTTATTGGCAAACCTTGTATTTTCCAAATTTTGGTACCACTCAAAATAATTGCATAACTGATGTGGTATAAATGTTGTTTTAGGTATGCCGTATGCTGCATTTTAGTGGGAGCAATTTCCTGTGATTGGATTGGAACTTTCCAGGGAGGCTGCCAACCGTCCAACAGATTGTAAATTTTCTGAATCGTGCTTCTGTAAAGTACATTGTTTTCATTGTTTATTATATCTTAGTGGAAGCATTGGAATATGGATACATCCTGTAACATAGGAACTGTCACCATACTAGTTCTCAGAATTCTTAATTCCGCTGTGTGAAATTGGTTAAGATACTTCAATTACTTATATGGTTCTTACTTGTAGGCTCTTATTTTATTTTGATACTGTGATTTCTGTTTTGGTAAAGATTACAAAAATTGTTGCCTATCTTGTATGATTTAGTATGATGAATGTTTCTGGAGCAATTTTGTTTTTGGTAAAGTACTCCTTCCAGTCTCATATATAAGCAACAAAAAAATATTTCACATCCTTTTAGAAAAGTAATCTGGTTCATTTAATTTTTTCGAAGTAATGAAAAAAAGTCATTGTATTATCTAAGTTGTCCTTCATGATAACTTGTTTCATGTGAATAAAATGAGTTGTTGAAAAATAAAATCTACAGTAATTAAAGTGTATTATAGGAATTATAGCATTAAATAAAGTAGAATTAGTCAAATTTTGTTTATATTTTAGATCATCAAATATGGCCTATTTTGTTGGTTATATTCGAGATCGGAGGTTGTACTTCTGTTCTTGCATTACATATGTTGACTTTGATATATCTGTGATGTTGTTCTGCATGCTGTTTCTGTATGTTCTGTGTCCATATACGAGCTCCGGTAAATCTGCTGACCATTCCTTTGATGTCTCTTCCATCTTTGTAAGTAGGACACTGCCATGATTGTGGCGAATGTTTTTTGGGGTCGATTGTGGCGAGGTTCATAAGGGAAAAGAGGGATGTTCTATCAAAGTTGCCATGCCACCATTCACATTAATGTAATGATGATATACATGTGTATTAGTGAGATATTGATGTCACTACCATCGTGGAGACACTGAATTAACCTGTAATTGGTCTTATAAGGTCTTTCGTGATTTGCCCAATTAGTCTTAGAAATTGCAGTCCTTTCCAAAAGCATTAATTATTATTTTTTATCTTTATTGATTTTGGTAAGTGAAATAAAATATTTCATTAATTGAATAATAGCTTAATTTAATACTTTTAAATGAAATAATATATCTCTTTCAAATTGAATGCATTTCAAATGAAAAGCAAGAGCAATTAATACCTTTATAAACTTAAAACTATTTAATATTTTTTCATGTAATTATATATATATATATATATATATATACACACATGTGAAATCCTCTTGGGAATGGTTATAAAATGGTCATCAGTATCACTTTGATTAATAAAAATGTTTTGCTTTTGTAATTTAAAAATATATATATATTTGCTTGTGAAAGAAGTCTTAGTATTCAAAATTTGACGATGAGAGTTATAAAGTCCGAACATTGATCGATTAAATTAGGGTTTGAACTTATTATTTCTGATCCATTTATACTTAATTGAATTGATTAGGCTATTTTTATTATTTCAAAATTTGAATATATTTATTTATTTATTTATTTTATATAAATATAGTAATATCATTTTAAATTTCAAAAATAAATAACACAAGGTCATTTTCAAATTCAAATTCATTGGCCTTTTCGGTTGCAAGATATTTTAAAATGACGGTTTATTCTTTAAAAAATTTGAAATACTGAATTTGGTTTCCCTAATTTCTAAAATTCTTAGTTTTATTTTGCATTTAAACCAATTTTAAATTTTTTTTTAGTCTTTATTGCACTTAACAAATTAATTTGGCTTCAAATATTTTTTAGACACGTTTTTTTCTTGCCATTCACAATTTAAGACATTTTGAATTTTAGTTTAGACAATCAAAATTCTAAACTTGAACTCTTATTTTCTACAAAAATTTAAACTCTATTAATCTTTAGTGGTTTTTTTTAGATCTATAGATGAGATCATAAAATTACTATTAAAAACTCATAAACAATTGCGATATAATATATAACCCAACAATGTTAGGATTTGATAGTTCAATTAGGATTAAGAACTCTTTCGAGGTTTAGATTTCCTATCATTCAACTCTACGCGTACATTTATGCTGTAACGCGTTTGGGCTTCAAAAGGACAAGACAATTATTTTAAAAAAGGGACAACGACAAGATTCCCTAGTGTAAGCATTTATACCAAATAAAAAAAAAGACTTTTAATAAGGAAAACGAACCAAATTTATTACTCTTTGCTTTTTAGCCTTTCAAAGGATTATTAGAGGTGGAAGAGCATTACTACAATTAAGGTGTAACCACAAAAATTACAGGTTGGCCCCATGTTATTTTGCACTCTTTCAAGCTCACACCATGTGCTATACCACCATATTATCCCAATTGATACAAAATATTCTTTTTTCTCTAAAGGCTAAAGATATATCATATTAATCATACCGCCCTTTGGTGATTTCAAGTCTTAAAATTCATAATTGATGGTACTTGTGATATATATCAAAGGTAATGAAAGGAGCTGAAAATTAAACTCAAGAGACATATATAGGGGAATATATATGTAAGAAGAAAGAATGGGACAATACTTGAGTTGGGTACAAGCTTTGGCTACAGCATGGGGATTTATGTTGTTGGTGGCTCTTCTATGTTGTTGTTTAAGCACTAAACCTCGACGAGATGGTGATATTATCTCCGGTAACGGTGGTTGCACTTGTGATGGTGGTGGCCATGGATGTGTATAATGTTTCACTTCAATCAATTAATTAATCATCATGCCAATTGAATTGTAAGGGGCAAAGGAGTTACTTTTTTGGGGTAGTAGGTAATTCAATCGGTTGGGGTATACTTCATGTACATATTTTTACATTTTTATTTTATTTTTATATAAATTAAAGTAGATTTTTTTTTTTTATACTAGAAACATAGAATTGTTTGTATTGAATATGTTTATAATCATGAGGGTTCTCTATGAGTGATGATTATGGAATTTAGTTGATTATGTTGCAGCCTAGATATATATATAATTTTGTTCAAAATTTGAGGTTAGTGTTCTATCTTTTTCATAACCTAAAAACTCTTTGCAATCGATTTTACGGTGCAGTTAACTATCATTAAATTAATTTTTTTTTCTTAATCTAACGATTTGTATGCAAGTGAACCATAAATTAAACCAATTACAAAAAAACAAAACTTTATTTTCTTCGTCATTTTTCTCTTTTCTAAAAGTTAATAGTTTATCTTCTAAAAATATGAAGCTTCTTAATATGGTATTTAAGAAGTTATAATGAATTTAGCCTAATTGTAACTAATTAGTTAAATTAAATTTATTATAAGAATCCATCTTCTTGTAAAAAAAAAAAAGGAATCCATCTTTGCTTGACACTTTGAAACGAGCACTTTCTTTGTTCTTTGTCATCAGCTAGCATTGGTAGCTTAAGTAGAGAATCGAATATATTATTTACACAATACTTTTTTTCATCTACGAGGTAACTTCGGGATTGAACTTTACCTTTCCTATCTTATTATAGAGCAAGCTTCATCCTCATTCAAACCACGGTCACTTTGTTTTTGAGAAACTTGAATTATCAATTATTGAAACTGGTTTGCTTGTTTCGCATATTCCAAAGTTTAATTAAATATCTTCAATATAACATGCATGTTCTTAGGTGAGGATACAATGAAAGGGTTTACATGCATAACATAATATTTGCTCTAAGATAAATTTAAGAGATGATGTCCCAATCCAAAGTAAAAAAAATCTAATGATTCATTGAGAACTTAGCGGATATTGTGCATAAGATAATTGTACATGCAACACATTTGATGTACAAGATATCATATATATATATATGTACCAAAACAAGCAAAAACCAGAACGCAAAGCAACCAAGTGAATATTTGTATTTTACGATGATATTGACATTTGTGGTTCAAGACCTTCTATGCCTAGCTTAAAACAATTAATTAGCTTTTTCTTAATTTAGATGCATTTGACTTGAGACCTGTTACAAGAGCGGTAAGGCTTCGTTTTGTTTAAAGAAACAAAGGAAAAAAAGTGCCATAAATTGTAAAAGAAAATAAGAAGCCTAAAAAATAGATGATTATTTGTTGTTTGTTAAAAGAGTAATTATGAAAGAAAATAAAGTTAAAACTTTTTTGTTTTTCTATTTATGACCAGTGTGATGGACATGATAAGATAAAAACATGATATTAAGATAAAGATAAGATATGATAAACATTATTCTATCATGTGTTTATATGTTTGATGTGGGCGTGATAACAAATTGTCTAATATTATTTTATGAAGTCATTTATTTCGAACACACATCATCATGAAATCGTATAATATATTATATTTAAATAACAAAATTATAATTAATAAAAAAAAATTATGGAAACAATTATATACTATTTTTCTCAAATAAACTTACACAATACTTTTAAAAATTATAAATTAATACAAAATACTAAAAAAAAACTATTGAATGAATTTTATATTTAAAAAAATCCATTGACACTACTAACCAAATAATTTAATTTTTT
>JBBPBP010000003.1:9487666-9505170 GCA_037974735.1 Cicer chorassanicum
TTTGTTGGATAAACTCAATAAAGATATGATATATATTATATATAAATAAAAAATTACTCTTGTAAAAAATTATATTTATTTTAAAAATTTAAATCAATATTTAAAATACAATAATTTTGAATAATAATTTATTAAATTATATAAAATGATAGAAATACTCTTGTCATAAATCATACATATAGATTTTTAAAACAAATTACTAATATTTTAATTTTAAATTTTAATATCAAATTCTATTCTTTTATTTATTTATTTATTTATTTATATTTATATTTTATTATTTTTAATTTTGTATATTTTAAATTATATTTTATAAGGACAAATGAGTAAATCATTGTTCTTATCCCATCTTATGGGTTTCTAACCCAACTCATATCCAAGATAAAAATTGACAGTGAAAGATAAAGTGTGTTCATAACCCTTTATGTGAAATAAATGCAGACCTATTTTGCGTCTAAATTATATTAACTTGAATATAATTTTATATAAATGCACCTAATATCAATTCCTGAATAATAAAATTCTCCAATTATATGAAGACGTATACCATGACAAATTTTTATCATCAAGAAAAGAAAATTGAGTGATATGTGTATATTGTGCAATGACATTCTCCAATACTAAGAGATTATCTGGTGTCTATTTATAAAGACACATACTCCCATAACATATTTATTATTGAAAAACATTTATTTTTCTTGCATGTACCCATCATTCATGAAAAATAATATGTATATGTTACATATTAAATTTTAAACGTTTTTTTGCTTTTCCTTATTATGTTACTGTCATTCATTTTTGATCAATTGGAAAGACATGCAAATTGCAATCTATTACAAATGCAAACAAGTTCACATGCATATATATATTTAATATCTTGATTAATTATTAATTATTAAGTGTCAAGATCTCATTTTGATTAATCATTAATTATATAAATATTTAATTGTATCCAATATCTTTTCATCAAACACCTTAAGGTCAGAATTAAAATAAATGAGATTAAATACATGAGATTAAAGGTAAATACATATATATCATCTATATATGTAATTTAATAAATGAGATTAAAGATAATCTCACACGCACATGCGCACGCAAGTATGATAATGGAATTTAATACTTTATTAAATATAAAATTTGGACCTTGGGCATATATAATTATTCCGAACAATCTCCCACTTGCATTAGAGTCAATCAGTCATATTCAATCCTATTTCTTACTTGTGTTTGTCAAAAACATTTATGCCAAGTGCCTTGGTGAATGGATCTGCCGCATTCTCTTTTCCATCTATCTTTGCAATCTTGATGCCACCACGATCAATAATCTCTATAATAAAGTGATATCTTTGAAGAATGTGTTTAGATTTCTAGTGTGATTTTGGTTCTTTTGCTTGAGCATAAACTCCATTATTGTCACATAATAATGGGATAGAACACTACGCCAAAAATGACATTTTATAGCGCGTCTTTTACAGCGCTTATTAAATACAAGCGTTGTTGTATAATTTTTTAAAAATAACGGAGGATACAACAACGCTTTTTTTTACAAGCGTTGTAAAAAAAGCGCGCTGTTGTAGGTTCATATAGGGTCACATACGCTTGCACATAATGTTTACAACTCTTTTACAACGCTTATTTAAAAAACGCTGTAACTTTAAGCGCTATCACATAGTCTTTTACAGCGCTTTTTGAGCGCTTTAAACACAAGCGCTGTAAAATGTAGCGCTCCCACCTTATGTTACATAGCTTTTAAAGCGCTTCTTGTTGAAGCGCCTTAAAAGCCCTGCACTTTCACATAATCAAATGACCTATTACAACGCTTTTAATACAAGCGCTGTAATAGGCTTGCCCTTTCACATTTTTATAGGACCTATTAGAGCGCTTTTTTAACAAGCGCTGTAAAATCATTCATTTTAAATAAAAAACATTCACTTTAAGTAAATAAAAACAAATTTAAAACAAATTTAATACGTTGTCTAAACCCTACGTACCCTCATCTCCTCTACCTTGCGAACCCTCCTGTGCGCCCATCTACAAATTGATTTACCTTGATCCTCCTTTAAAACAAATTGATCAACGTTGTCTCAGGTACTGTATTTTATTTATTTGTTGTTGTCACTAATTCAAACTGATAAATTGTTACATGATATTAGATATGTTCTCATGATATATATGTTCTGTTTTGAAATCAATTAATCTTGGACCAATATTATAAGACATTGTATTATATATATATAGGTCATATATATCAGACTTGAAATCATGCTTATTGTGTAACTGCATTTATATATATAGGTCATATAAATGGACCGGAAATGGATGTCTGCCAATCAATTGACAAAAGAGTATGAAAATGGAGTGAAGGAGTTTATTGAGTTTGTAGTGATGAATGCAAAAGATCCAAATAGAGTCGTTTGTCCTTGTTTAAAATGTTGTTTTGGAAAACGCGTTAGAGCAGATAAATTGGAAGGACATTTCGTATGGTATGGAATTGATCAAAGCTATACATGTTGGATAAGACATGGTGAGAAAATCAATGGAAACACCTGCACAGATACATATGTTTCAACTGATTTCGACACAAATACATATGAGCCGGACCGAGTTGAGGAGATTGCAAAAGTAGTTGAAGAAGATCTTCGTGATTGTCCTAAAATGTCTGAGAGCTTGTTGAGTGAGGCAGAGAAACCATTATATAATGGTTGTACTAAATTCACAAGACTTTCAGCGATATTAAAGTTGTACAACTTAAAAGCGAGTAATGGATGGTCTGATAAAAGCTTCACATAATTACTAACACTCTTAAAAGATATGTTGCCATATGATAATGAGCTTCCCAGTCGAACCTACGAGGCTAAACGAATTTTGAGCTCTATTGGTATGAGTTACGAAAGGATTCATGCATGTCCTAACGATTGCATTTTATTTCGAAATGAATATGAATTACTAAAGGCGTGTCCGAAATGCAATGTCTCTCGATATAAGAAGAAATAATCTACTCCAGCAAAAGTCGTGTGGTATTTTCCTATAATACCAAGATTTAGGCGCATGTATCGCAGTGAAGAGGATTCAAAACACTTAACATGGCATGCAGATGAAAGAATTAGAGATGGAAAGTTTCGATACCCTGCAGATTCTCCGCAATGGACAAAAAATGATCACGAGTATCATGAATTCAGGATAGAGTCGAGAAATCTACGCCTTGCACTTTATACTGATGGAATGAATCCACATGGTCTTCAAAGCATCTCACACATCACGTGGCTTGTGATTTTGTTGATTTATAGTCTACCTCCATGGTTATGTATGAAGCGTAAGTTTATGATGTTGTCTCTGTTAATTTCTGGACCCAAACAACCGGGGAATGATATCGATGTATACTTGTCTCCTTTAATTGAATATTTAAAAATTATGTGGGAGACAAGTGTAGAAGTTTATGCCGGGTATAAGAAAGAATGTTTCAATTTTAGGGCTATGTTGTTCGACACAATTAATGATTTTCCAGCATATGGTAATTTATCAGGATATAGCATTAAAGGTCAGTGTGCATGTCCTATATGTGAAAAGAGTACAAATTGGATGTGGTCGAAACATTGTAAGAAGAATGTATTTCTTGGGCATCGTAGATTTTTACCTTATAGTCATCAGTATCGTGGGTGGAGAAATGCATTCAATGGAAAAATCAGAGGAAGATAGAGCTCCTGTAGCATCGACTGGATATCAAATACTTGAGAAAGTACAAGGTTTGACCAATAAATTTGGCAAACCTTTTGCGGGAGAGCTGGTCAAAACTGGGTGGAAGAAAAAGTCAATTTTCTTTGAATTGCCATATTGGAAGTCATTGTATGTAAGACATTTTCTCGATGTGATGCATATTGAGAAAAATGTATTTGACAGTGTTATTGGTACGTTACTCAATGTACCAGGAAAGTCTAAGGATGACATCAATGCAAGATTGGACTTGGTCGATATGGGAATAAGAAATGAATTGGGTCCCGTAAAGAAAAGAAATCTCACATATCTACCTCCAGCCGCTCATACTCTATCTAGAAAGGAAAAAATTGTTTGTGTAAATTTCTACATGAAGTTAAAGTTCCAGAAGGATACTATTCAAACATTAAAACTTTAGTTTGTATGAAAGACCTCAAGTTAAAAGGTTTGAAGACCCATGATGCTCATATTCTAGTGGAGCATTTGCTACCAATAGGTATACGTTCAATTTTACCTGAAAAAGTTCACCGAGCCATAACTAAATTATGTTTCTTCTTCAGGGAAATTTGTAGTAAAGTGATCGATCCTCAGAAATTACCGACATTGCAGAGGGAAATTGTTGTTACTTTGTGTGAGCTTGAAATGTACTTCCCACCCTCGTTTTTTGATATAATGGTTCACCTTACTGTTCATCTTGTTAAGGAGACACAAATTTGTGGACCAGCTTATATGAGATGGTTGTACCCGATAAAACGATATATGAAAATATTAAAAGGGTACGTAAAAAGTAGAAGTCGACCAGAAGATTGTATTGCTGAACGGTACATTGTCGAAGAAGCTGCTGAATTTTATACTGAATATCTGTCAAATGTTGAATCTATAGGGCTTCCCATGTCTCGTCATTCAGGAAGATTATCAGGAGAAGGGATAATTGGAAAAAGACTAATGACTATATCAAGGACAGAATGGGAGCAGACACAATTTTATGTTCTACACAATGATGATGAGGTTCAACCGTATGTTACAACATGGATCAGTTATCTAGTTTGAACATGAATATGAATCAAAATTGAATAACTCGAGAGCACAATCGAAATTTCATAACATGGTTAAAAAATCACATAAAGTCAAAGTTTGATGTTGACCCCGGATCAATTTCACAGAGATTGAGGTGGCTAGCAAATGGTACGAGTTTACATGTCTTTTCTTACACCGGTTATGTAATTAACGGCTACACATTTTATACCAAAGAAAAAGATGATCAAACAACTATGCAAAATAGCAGAGTCACTCTCGTAGCTGAATCAATGCATATCTCAAGTGCAAAAGACAAGAACCCAATATATGCAAATCTATCATATTTTGGGGTTATCGAGCGCGTATGGGAGCTAGACTACACAATGTTTCGTGTTCCCATATTTGGTTGCAAGTGGGTCGATAATAATAATGGCGTTCGGATTGATGAGTCAGGGTTCTTGCTTGTCGATTTTAATAGGGTGGAATACAAAGATGAGCCTTTTATTTTAGCGTCGCAAGCTCAACAAGTGTTTTATGTCACTGATCCTACTGATGATAAATGGTCCGTTGTCCTATCGACCAATAAAATAAGTGATGATAAAAATAATGATGAAGATGTTGGTAATGATCTTTTCTTTGCAACATCACAACCACATGAAATTGATTTAACCGATGATGGTTTATATCTTAGAGATGATCATGAGGAGGGAATTTGGATTAATCCATCGTTTCGTATCATTAATGGACAAACAAATGTGAATCCCATCAAGAAAAGAAGGGCATCTTAATGTTTAATTGTTTTTAAGCCATGTAATTTGAAATGAGTTCATGTGTAATTTAATTGTTTGATCTGCCATAATTGAGCATTTTGGTATTTATCTTAAACTGTTATTTTGTAATTTTCTGCTTATACTATATGTAGTTGTATACTGAACTTGACCTAATCATGCAATTTAGCTTGAACTATTTGAACTTGACCTGATCAGTTCAAGTTCAAACAGTTTAAGTAATTAGCTTGAACTTAAACACAATTTAAGTTCAAGTTATACATGTAATTTAGCTTGAATTTGACCTGATCAGGTAAACACAATTTAAAAGAAAAAATAATTTAACTAATTTGGAAGAAAATAAATTATTACAGGGCTTATGAAAAAATAATTTAACTAATTTGGAAAAAAAATGATTTGGAAGAAAATAAATTATTACAAAGGTTGTGTAAGAATATAAAATAATTAAAGCCAATTTAAAATAAAAAATAATTTAACTAATTTGGAAAAAAATAATTTGGAAGAAAATAAATTATTACAAAGGCTGTGTAAGAATATAAAATAATTAAACACAATTTAAAAGAAAAAATAATTTAACTAATTTGGAAGAAAATAAATTATTACAGGGCTTATGAAAAAATAAGGAGGTCTTTTAAAGGTTCACACAACCTTTGGACATGATAAAACAAAGAGACATTTCATATATAAAACCCTATTACAGCGCTCTTTTAAAAAAGCGCTGTAATAGGGTTTTAGAAAAATAAAATAAGGAAGTCTTTTAAAGCGCTTTCTTCATAAGCGCTGTAAAAGGGTCACACAATCTTTGGACATGATGAAACAAAGATGCATTTTATGTATAAACCCCTATTACAACGCTCTTCTAAAAAAGCGCTCTAAAAGGCTTTTAAAAAAATAAAATAAGGAGGTCTTTTAAAGCGTTTTCTTCATAAGTGCTCTAAAAGGGTCACACAGCCTTTGAACATGATGAAACAAAGATGCATTTTATATATAAACCCCTATTACAACGCCCTTCTAAAAAAGCGCTCTAAAAGGCTTTTAAAAAAATAAAATAAGGAGATTTTCTACAGCGCTTTCTGAAGAAGCGCTGTAAAAGGGTCACACAGCGTTTGCATATAATAAAACAAAGAGGCATTTTAAAGCGCTTTCTGTAAATGAGCTGTAAAAGACTTTAAAAAAAATAAAAATAAGGAGGTCTTTTACAGCGCTTTTTCACAAGCGCTTTGAAAGGCTTATAAAAAAGCGCTGTAGTAGGCTTTTAAAAAAATAAAATAATGAGACCTATTACAGCGCTTTTTCTAAAAAGCGCTGTAATAGGGTTTTATATATAACAGTAAACCTCTTCAGTTTCATGTTCATTACGTAAATTTCATACGAGTGTTTCAGTTTCCTTTGCGTTCTCCTTCTCATTGCGAACCCATACGAACCCTACGAGAGTTTCAGTTTCCCTTGTTTCTTCCTCATTACTTACTCTCATTACATAAACATCATACACCTACGATCGTACCTAAACATCATAAACATCCTCGTTTTCGTCTTCGTTCGTCTGTGAATCCGTTTTGTTTTCGGACCCCGTAACCCTATGATCGTTCGTCTTTGTTCGTCCTCGTTTTCATCGTCTTCTGCGCTGTTCGTCTGTGAACTCGTAACCCTAAGCATTAAAAAGAGCTATTTCAGGTATTGTATTTATTAGTTTTTTGTTTCACTAAAATGCATGTTAACTTATACTGCTACGTACTTAGACTATTGCATGTTGAACTTGTTGAATTTATACTGAACTGTATGTTGATGTTGAACTTGTTGTAGATAAATGGATACCATCAAGGAGTTAGATTGTCAAAATGAAGAAGTTGGTAACACCAAGACTTACGAAAATTAAGTCAAACGTGGTGCAACAATAATGCAAAATGTTATAAAAGCAATAAGTACTGGACAAAAACTTGAGGTATACTTTGTTTGTTGTTTTCTTTTTTTGCTGTTTATACTATACTTTGTTTGCTGTTTACCTTGTTTGTTGTTTACCTTGTTTGCTGTTTATAATTGGAGGTACTTACTATATGAGTTTATTAGGTGGGATGGAATGAGAGTGGTCAACCAATTGACCCCAATAGTTCCATGTTTGTTAGTTATATTGGAGCTGTTGTTCGTCAAAATATCCCAATCACAATAGATGATTGGAGAGATAAGGCAGTGAAGAATGCCAAAGATGTATTGTGGGCTGATATACAAGTAATTTTTTTACTCCACCCTATTACTTATAAATTTTTACATATTGCTCTGAAATATTTTACTCAAACTATATATTTATTTGGTTTGCAGTCAGCTTTTGTTGTTGATGAGGTGAGAAAGAGTTATGTGCTCAGAGTTGTCGGAAAAATACACCAGGGCTTTAGATCTCACCTCTCTAATTGCTATTTAAAAGACCGTGAAGGAAATACGAATGCGGAAGCTCCAAAAATATATAAACATTATATATTAAATGAGGAATGGACCACATTCGTATCAAAACGTTCCGACCCCGCATTTGTTGTAAGTGAATAATTTATTAGCATTTGTGTTTTATTATTCATATTCATAGCGTATTTTAAATTTTTACTAGATTATTATTATTTTTATATAGAATATTAGTAAGGCAAATCGTGAGAGGGCAAAAATTATTCTTTACCCATACAAGAAATTTCGTATGGGATATGCTCGTTTAGAGCAAAAACTTGTAAGTAATTAAAAATCACTTTTATTTAATGTGCTACATTATAAACTATACTATCTAACTAATATTTTGTTTATGATCTTAACGAGAATAGCTACAAGACACCCAATACGATCAACCGTTGGATCGTCATATATTGTGGAAGGAAGCTCGTGTAAATAAAGACGGAGTGATTGATAACGAAAATGTTCAAAAAGTAATAGAACTTTGTGTAAGTATATTTATCACTTTAATATTTTTTAATATTGTATTTTAAAAATGTTATTGAACTTATCTTTTTAATCCTATGTGTATTTTAGGCGAATCTTGAATCGGAAAATCAAGAGGACAACAAGGCAAATTGCAGGGACATATTAGGTAAAGTGTTTAATGTTCCTGAATATTCCGGCCGCGTGAGGGGGAAAGGATTTGGCGTAACTCCTAGAAGTTATTTTTCACAAGAGAAGCGCCAAAATCCATCTAACGAGAAAGTATAAGAGAAAATCAAAGTATTAACGGAGCAAGTGGCCCTCTTGGTGAAGACAAATAAAGACAAACAACTTGCGGACCAGCCCCAACGTGAAATTCACATGGAGAGTGAAAACGCAAGTTGCAACGTTGGTCTCAACAGTCATCCTGAGGTAATTAATTACTTAATAAAATAAGAAATTCATTCAAGATAGTTGTTTCACATACTTATGTACTATTAACCATTGATTTAGGGGGTTACTCCATGCGTGCTGTACTTATCCTCCCCTACTCATCGGAAGGTCGGAAAGGGAACATTGTGCAATACTCCGAGCGAAGTATTGCACAACACACCTGTCCCTGCGGGCCATGTCAGAGTATCGCCAGTTATTGCTTTGGAACCAAATGCACCGTTGCTTGTACCGGACAACGATGCACATCTGAATTATTTGGGCAAAGCAATTGGCAGCTACGTGGCATGGCCCAAACATCTTGTTGCGCGTATGTTTAATTGATTGAACATCTTTAATTTCACATTTATTTAGATTCAAACAAAGCCTAAAGGGAATGATAAGAAGATTCCTAGAAACGAAACAGTCACATCGCCCGAAAAGGTTTGTCACATTTATTTAGTAAGGTTTGTCATTTTTTCAGATTCAATAAACTAACAAATTGATTTACCTCATTTTTTCAGATTCAATCTAATAAACCACCCGCACAGCAAGCCAGCAAGCCAGCTGCCGCACCACGACTGGATGTTCGTGGTAAAAATAAAGCCGGCAAACTTCAAAAATTGGAGGGTAATAAAGCTGGCAAACTGCAAAAGCTGGAGGGTAATAAAGCGGCCAAAGTTGTTGCTGCTAAAAAACTGGATCGTGTAAAATCAGTTGCTACCCCTGCTCCTAAAATAAGTCAGCCACGACTTGCTCGATATGGGTCGTGTCTTGACATACAAGCAAAAAAAAATATGGGCAGCGACAACGATTCACGAATAATAAGCATGGATAAAGCTCTATTCGGAGATGCGTATGAAGAATTTTTTGAAAAAGAGCACATATACAAACTTCTCGACCATAAGGAGCTGAGTGCTACAGTCATCAGCGTATACATGAGGTAAAAATTATTTTTCATCGCATTTATTTGTAATTAATTTAATTTATTGATAATTAATCTAATTTGAAATTTTCAATGAAGGTTTTTGTATGAGAAGTTCGTGTGCACGCACAGATTGGCAAATAAATTTTCCCTCTTGTCTCTGCATAAGATTTCGATGCTTCAGCACGATCCAATGAATGTAAAGAAATACGTTGTAGATATACTATTAGGAAATAAAGAGAAAGATAAGTTGTTCCTTGCACCATATAATTCAAAGTACGTAATTATATATTATTTATTATTATCTTTTTTTAATTTATGAGATCTTAATTTATTAGTTGTGTAAACTAAATTTTTGTTGTTGTAGGGCACATTGGGTGCTAATTGCAATCAATGCGACCTCTGAAGTTATATACTACCTAGATCCCTTGCACGACCATTATAACAATCGCCCTGAGATAAAGACTTTGTTCAACACGTAAGTAATATTCATTTATTTTTTACATATATATATAAATAAATAATTTGTTTGTTAATGTTATAATAATCACATTTATTTATTCGATAGTGCTTTACAAGTTTTTCGAGCTCAAAGAGGTGCGACAATGTCGAAGCTCAAGTCAAATAACATCACATGGATTCCAATAAAGGTTTGAAATATATGCTTTTAAATTTCACTTACAATCAATGCACAAATAATTATTGACTTATATGTTTTATTTTATAGTGCCCTCGTCAAACTAACAACATCCACTGTGGGTACTATGTATTGCGATTCATGAAGGAGATTGTTGATAAGAATCAAATTATAATCCCAGAAACGGTACGATATTTTAATTATTTGATTTTCATATATAAACTATGTATATATTTGATTCTAACTTATTTATGTTCAATTTTTATATCGCACAGTACTTTGACAATTCCAGTCCAACATATTCTGAAGAAGATCTAACAGAGATAAAGGAAGACTGGTGTCAGTATGTGCTTGAAATGAATATTATTTGATTTGCTGGGAAATGACATGCTGCAAGGGATATGGTAGTTCTGTGCTGTTTGTGAATATGTTGTGAATATGAATATGTAGTTGTAAGAAAATATAGTGAATCTGATAGTTATATGAATAGGTAGTTGTGAATATGTAGTTCTAAGCTGTTGTGAATATGTAAATATGAACTGATTGTTGTGTACTGATGAAAATATAGTGAATATATTGTTGTTGTATACTGATTCTTGTGTGTTTTGTAGTGCTGTTTTGTTCTTGTGGTGTACTACTGACTGATTGTGAACTGATTTTGGATGAAAATGATTTTGGAATAAAAGACAGCGCTTTTGAAAAAAGCGCTTTCTAAAAAAGCGCTTTTTAAAATTTACAGTATATTTAATAAAACTAAAAAAAAAACACCTTTTGAGAAAGCGCTGTAAAACGTGCATTAGAATGGACCTACTACAACGTTTTTTTTTTGAAGAAGCGATGTAATAGGTGCATAATAATGCATCTATTGAATGCACCTACTATAGCGCTTTTTGGAAAAAGCGCTGTAAAAGGTGCATAACAATGTATCGACATAAATGCAACTATTACAACGCTTTTGTGGAAAAGCGCTGTAAAAGGTGCATAACAAATCATCTATATGAATGCACCTATTACAACGCTTTTTGGAAAAACGATGTAATAGGTGCATAATAATAAAACAATTAAATGCACCTACTACAGCGCTTTTTTTGAAAAGCGCTGTAATAGGTGCATAATAATAAAACAAATAAATGCACCTATTACAGCGTTTTTTCAAACAAGCGTTGTAGTAGGGGCATAATAATGCATCTATTGTTATAGGGTTTTACAACGCTTGTTTAAAAAGCGCTGTAAAATGCGTATAACAAGCGCGCAATATATCCACCTTTTTTACATCGTTTTTTTTTAAAAACAAGCACTGTTGTATCTTTTTACAGCGCTAGTAACTACATCGTTTTTTTTTTTTGAAAAAACGCTGTAAATGGCTTAAAAAAAGCGCTGTAAAATGTGTTTTTTTCGCGTAGTGGAATCTTCTATCGCAGTGACCACTCCAAGTTTAGATGTTAACTTTTTCATTCAAATAACTTCTTTGGCAGCCTCACGTTTTGCTATGTACTCGGCTTCAATAGTTGAACATGCTACTGTAGCTTGTTTAGAACTTTTCAAACTTACTGCACTGCCATTTACAATGAAAACGTAGCATGAAATAGATTTTCCATCATCATTGTCAGTTGCAAAACTTGCATCAGTATAACCTTTTAGTTTTAATTCAAAATCTCTATAAATGAGGAACTGGTCTTCAGTTCTTCCTAAGTGCTTAAGAATGGTCTGAACCACTTTCCAGTGTTTCTTTCCAGCATTTGCTTGATATTGAATAGTTATACCAAGTGCATAAGCGACATCATAACGTGTGCAAGTCATGGTGTACATGATAACTCTCACTGTACTAGCATATGGTAATCTATTCATATGTTTTCTCTTCAAGAGTTTTCGGACAATTTTCCTTACTAAAAGTAACTCCAATTCCTACAAGCAAATAGCCTCATTTGGAATTTTCCATGTTATACATCTTTAAGATGGTATCAATGAACATAGACTGAGAGAGTAGAAACATCTTTTTAGATCTATTTCTATAAATATTTATTCCTAAGATATAAACAATTTCTCCTAAGTATTTCATGGAAAACTACTCAGATAGTCAAACTTTTGTACTTTGCATTGTCGGTATATCATTTTCAAAAAGTAATATATCATCGACATATAAAACTAAGAAAGTGATGGGGCTCATATTGACCTTTTTTTTTGTAAACACATGGTTTTTCTTCACGTTTAACAAAATTGAACTTTTAAATAATTTTGTTAAAATGAATGTTCCTAGAAGTTTGTTTTAATTCATAAATGGATCGTTACAACTTACAAACTCTGTTATGATCAAACAAGGATATGAATCCTTTGGATTGTGTCATATACACTTCCTCTTTTAGCTCCCCATTAAGAAAAGTTGTTTTCACACCCATTTTTCCATATTTCATAGACATAGTATGTTGCTATAACAAGTAGTATTAGAATTGATTTGATCATTGTCATAGGAGAAAAGGTTACATCATAATCTATTCCTTCTTTTTGAAGATATTCTTTGGCAACAAGACGAGCTTTATAGGTCTCAACCTTTCCATCTGCTTCAATCTTTTTCTTGTAAACTCATTTACAACCAATAGATTTTATATCCATGGAAGCCTCAACCAAATTCTAAACTTTGTTGATCTTCATTGATTCCATTTTAGATTCCATCTCTCTCTGCCATTTATCATGATCCATGCTTTGAATAGCCTCTTCATAGCTCTTAGGATCATCACCATCATGATAATCTTCATTCGTAATTTCATCTTGTTCCATCAAGTTTAATCTTTCAGGTGCACGATGTACTCGACTAGATCTTTGAAAAGGCTCTTGTGTTGGATTTGAGGCTGTCAAACATGTTCCATGATTAGTTTATCAACCTATTCTTGAACTATAACTGGTTCTTGAGCTAGAGTTGTTGAAGTTGGTAACTTTTGTGATAATTTTAAATATCAAAGCAAGAAAGTTCAACCTTTTTCGAACTTTCTTGAGCCTTTAGGGTTTCATCATTTTCTTGATCTTCATCAAGTTCTATTTATTTACCATGACTTCCCTCAATGAGAAATTCTATTTCGAGAAAGGTTCCTCCTCTAGCCACAAACACTTTATGGTTTGAAGGATGGTAGAAATAATATCCCATTGTCTCTTTAGGATACCTGACGAACCTACACTTACTAGACCTTGTATCAAGTTTATTTGATTGCAATCTCTTGACATAAGAAGGACAACCCCAAATACTAATATGTTTTAGATTTGGTTTTTACATCATTTCCATATATCATATGGAGTTGTAGAGACTGATTTTGAATGGACTTCATTTAGTAGGTAAGTTGCAACTTACAAAGCATACGCCATAAATTTATTGGAAAATCAGTGAACCCATCATTGATCTAACCATATATAATAAGGTTCGATTTCTTCTTTCAAATACACCATTGTGTTGTGGTGTACTTAGCGATGCCCACTATGAAAGAATTCCATTATCTTTTAGATAATCAATAAAATTATCACTAAGATATTCTCACCCTCTATTAGATCTAAGCATCTTGATACTCTTACCAATTTGCTTTTCGACTTCACTGCGAATTTTTTTGAACATTTCAAATGTTTCAGATTTGTGTTTCAATAGATACAAAAATCCATATCTAGGCATATCATCAATGAAAGTAATAAAATTAGAATATCCTCATTTGGCTTGAATTTTCATAGGCCCACAAACATCTATATGAATTAGTCCTAATAATTCAGAAGCTCATTCTCTATTTCTAGTGAATAGAGATTTAGTCATTTTTCCTTTGAGACAAGATTAACAAGTTTCATATGATTCATAATCATAATTATCAAAGTAACCTTCCTTGTATAACTTTTTAATTCTTTTCTCACCAATGTGGGCAAGCCATAAATGCCAAAGATATGTTTTATTTAATTATTATCTCTTTCTCTCTTGAAACCAAAAGAAACATGCAAAACTGAATTATAATTCACATTTGGTAAGACATATATACCTTGTTCAAGACAACCATTTGTGTATAAACATCATTATGATAAATGGATCAAATATTATTATTAAAAGTAATGCGAAAACCACACCTGTCCAACATAGATATTGAAATTACATTTGAAATAAACTTCAAAACGTAATAGAAATTATCTAACACTAGAACTTTGTCAGCAGGCATTATTAATGATAATGATCCTATGACTACGACGACAACATTTTCTTCATTCCCTACTTGATGGTTGACTTCACCTTTTTCAACCTTCTCTTTAAATAGAGTCCGTAAAATGTATTACATATGTTAAAACTATTGCAGGTATGTAATACCTATATATGGTGGGATCAATAATACTTAAATAAAACATGAAAACATTTTTCGTTAATGTCTCAACATTAACTTGATTAACATTTACCCTTCTGTGCTTGGGTTTGGTCACACCACCCGTAGGTCCAATGATAGTTCCTTTCTTCTTTTTAGAGAAAAATTGATTCTCATAATCAATCAACATGTTAAGCATTTCATGCAGCTCAGAGTCCATCTTATGCATATTAAATTTCACAATAAATTGTGAAAATGAATCGAGAAGTGATTGCAGAATCAAGTCTTAAGAAAGCTCTTTTCAAATTGTGCACCCCATCTTCTCAAGTTGTTCAATGAGATCAATCATCTTAAGCATATGGGGTCCAACTAGGTCTTTTGTATTAAATGTGGACCTAAACAAAGTTTTAGACAATTGATATCTTCGATGATTTCAAGAGGATTCATATCGTGTTGTCTCTGGAGATTAGGACTCATGGACGCGAGGATGATACACTTAACTTTAAGACATTGTTCCAAGTACTTCTCATAAGTCTTGGTTGCTTTAGAGATGGTTGTATTTATATCATTTCAGTGGAATAAATTCAGATTTATTACGTCTAAATTATATTAACATGAATATAATTTTATAAAATTGTATTTGACTATCATAAAATACATACTCCCATTTGACTAAATTATGTTTTACGTGTATCTACATTGAGAACAATTTTTACTATTACCATTTGAACAGTGAAACAAGAAAATTGAGTGATATTGATATTTGTAATATCTTTTAATAAAAACACATACTCCCATAAAATAGAAATAATTAACATATTTATTATTGACAAACATTTTTTTTTCTTTCATGTACCCATCATAATAGGTATATCTTACATATTAAATTGAAAACGTTTTTTCTCATCTTTATTATATAACTCTCCATTTGTATTTGATCAATTAGAAATACATGCAAATTACAATCTTGCGATCTATTACAAATAGGGGTGTACGCGGGTTGGATTGAGCCGATTTTGACAAAATCCGATACCCGATCTGATCGATTATCTTTAGGTTGACTTAAGTTCTAAATCCGTATTTTTTCATTTAACCCGAACCGAACCGATCAAAAACGGGTTGAGTTGGGTTGGGCTGTCGGGTTATACATAAATAATAACACGTTTTTTATTTTACGGGAAAACTTATTGAATGAAAATATGTTTAATACTTGAATGCATTAAAAACTATAAAATTTCAATAACATCATTTAGTTCTTTAAAAAAGCCTACAACCTGTCACACAAAAAAAATAAATCCAACAATCTTCAAATACATAAATAAATTCAACAACAATTAATCAATAAAATATGAAAATTCATCAATTCTAAACAATGTCAACTTCAAGTTCAAGCACTTAACAAGTTCCTCAAATTATGGAAGAGAACAATTGAGAATTTGCAAAAACAAATATCAATAATAAAAGTGAGGAGATAAAGAAGAATAAATAATAAATAAGTAAAATATGCATGAAACAAAGCAATAATAGTGGATGCAGATATGGAACAACAGAAGAAGGTGGACGCATATATGGAACATAAGAAGAAGGTGGATGACAACTGCTGAAAATTTGAAGAAGAAGAGTAATGAAACCCTATTGGGCTGTCAAACAAAATTGTTTTTAAAAAAAATTATAACTAGTTACTAGGTCGGGTCTACAGGTTCAAATTGTTGAACCCATTACCCGAAGCAAATATAAGTGTGTTTCAATGGGTTGGGTCGGGTGAGACTCGAAAGTGATCGGATATGGATAAAAATTGAGTTGGGTTGGGTGATCGAGATGGCGGGTCGACACACGCCCATGTACACCCCTAATTACAACACACACACACACACACACACACACATATATATATATATATATATATATATATATATATATATATATTACTCGTAAGAATTATATATTTGATTAATTAAAATTTTCAATTTAATTGTGAAAAATAATTATTTTAACTGTGGAGCATAATATTATTGTCAAACTTTATTGAATTATCATGACTCAAGAAAGTCATTTTTTCTTTCATTTATTTTATCATAGAGCTCAAATTCATTACCGAGAGTTGACGGATCTCATCTTGATTAATCATTAATTATACAGTATTTAATTGTACCCAATATCCTTTCAATTAACACACTAAAATATTAGGTGTCCGAAATTAAAATACGATAAATAACTTGTTAATTACTATGATAATCTCAAGTCAAAGAAAATTTGTTATATTTCTTCTTGAGAATTTCCTATTGACAAATTAAAGTAATATTCATTAGAAAATTTCAGTTGAGTCACTTCAATGATCATATCAACACATATACATCATCTATATATGTAATTTAATAAATAAGATCTATTATCCAATAAAGATCATCACACACACACACACACACACATATATATATATATATTTGACTATCCGGATTATTGATGTCCTACTCACAGTAATCCCACAATAAAAAACAATATAAATTAAAACAATAAATACTTGTTACTCATTATCATAATGTCTATTATGACTGCAAATCTATAATTTTAATCAAGAATTTATCAAATAAACTATTTAACTAAACAATAAATTTGATAAGAAAATCTAATATTTTATTAAATCTAAAATTGTTACACGATTGATTGGATCTTGGACATGTATAATTATTCCCAATATGATAGAATTCAAAAATACCTTATTATATCCTATTAATTTATCAAACACTAAATTCAGACAAAATATAATACATATGTTATCATGT
>JBBPBP010000003.1:9505616-9522560 GCA_037974735.1 Cicer chorassanicum
ACTTCATAGTGAGTCCCATATATTTTATTCCTTAGTTTTTTATTTTTATTTCTGGGTACAAATTCCTTTCTTAGTTCAACTTGGTACAACATAATAAATTTAATTCCACTTTTAGCACTGCTCTAAAATCAAATATAATTTAAAAGAGTATTTAAAAAGTCATGTCATTCGTCTAAAATTTAGATAATAGCTTTTCAAATACTTTTCTATATCGAACATAATAAAAAAATAATAACCATAATATGTATCTCCATGATATTGATATCAATTAATAGACAGAATTTAATAAAATTACCACAAATACAAAACCATAGCATATTTACATATCGGGCGATGAATAATACGATAGTATGAGAGTAGATAGTCATCTTGTTAATGAGGGATTTTCTTGAACAAGTTTAAAAGTAAACTTTAATGCATATACAAACGCGTTTAAGGATGAAGCGAGTTCACATTCAACATTCATATCCAAATTATGAGAATTATACCATGTAGACACATAAAAAATATGTAAATACCATATGGATGTTCGTACTTTGATGCAAATGGAAAAACTACTTGATTTGAAAAGGGTATGCAAAATGAAATAGCTTAAATAAAACTGCAGAATTGTAAAGGGTTTGTAAACAAATTAACTTAAATCCAAGAAGTCAAGCAACATGTTATAGATTTTTTTGCAACGATTGATGGCATGCATGTTTGCCACGTAATCATAAGTTTGAATTTTGGTCTTGTACTATGTTCGCATGTCTTCGACGTGTGAATCTGGTGTAGAAACGTTGCACATCCTCAGCGCGTGCTTTTCCTTTCCTCATTGACTTTATCGAATGTTTTGACTTGTCTCGCTCAAACATGCTTGTCGAGCGCTACTTGCTTCTTTTTCTCATTTTAGTCAACTCCACAAACCCTCTTTGCAACATACAAGTGCATGTCCTTATTTCATTTTATGTTAATTAATTAAATTTGTCTTGTAACTACTCTTTATTATTTTTATTAAATATTTGGTCACCAATTCCGTCGCTAAATATTACCGTTTTTTCTTAAATCTATTATTTTAATGTTTAAAAGAATAATAAAAACAATTTTTTAATTTAATTTCAATATCTAAAAAGTTCATATACCAAAATCATTTAAATGCATTAATCATATCAACTTACATAACTAAAGAATATAATATATTTAAGTTATTTCTAAGTATTTAAAATAATACAGATAAAATTTTAGTTTAAACATAATATATTTAGTCATAACAAATTGCAACATATTGGTTCTTCAGATTAACTTATCACTATCCATCTAACTCTTCATTAGCATGATCACGAGCATCATTATCACCAATCTCATCATCAAAATCACCAGTATCATGATCACCAATCTCATCATCATTATCACCAATCTCATCTTCATGAATTTGATCTCTAGTATATGGCATGAGTTTAAAGTTCAAACTATTTATAAGTTGTTTTATCAAGTGGTTGTTGCGCTAAACTGCTCTGTTTGTATTAGCCAATTCCTCTCAAAATTGATGTTTTTCATTTCTCTTTTTTTCAAATTCATGTCTTTGTTGATCTCTTTCATTTCTCATTTATTCAAATTCACGAGAAAACTAAAGGAACTTACCTTTAACAATTATTTGTCTGTTTTTCTATCACACTGCAATTTCTCAGTTATAGATGAAGAGTACTCCCAAATATCTACAATGTCAATAGAAAAAAAAATAATTGAACTATAAAATCAGTTACAACAATTAGATTTATACACCATTTAATTAGACATAATTACATTCAAACATACATAGTTAAGTAGCATAATATTTCTTTATACATCGATTACAACAAAATATTCATCTTTACCCTTTGTTGATTTGGTTACTAACTTACTATCACAGTGATATAGTGCATTCAAATTCAACAAATAAACAAATATTTTTGGATAGAAAAATGTTAATTGAATTAATTTGTTAAAGCGAGAAAAAAATGTTAGTTGTAGATATTAAACTCTAAATTAAACTTTAAAAAAAATGTTAGCAAAATTAGTTTGGTATTGGGGTATTGTTTTAATAAATTAAAATAGATTACTAAAAAGAAAACTTGACAGTAACCTATAGAAAGTAAAGTAAAAAAAATAGAATCAAATAAACTTACATGATAAAATCAATTATACAGATTTCTAACAGAATTTAATATTCTTTCTGAACATCTAATAATAAAAAAGGTGTTAAATTGACTTTCTAATAAAATCAATTATATTAACTAGTATTATGATTTATGAAGCCAAAACTTGGATTTATAGTGCATACCTGTAAATTTGGTGCAGCCTTAGGATCCTCAGGATTTTTATCAGGGTGAACTATTCTTGTCTGTAAGACAAAAGACAGATTGAAGGAGGGAGATATTTATCTCAAGTCATTGAAGAGACAAAACATAAAAAGAAAAGATTTGTGCATGCGTTCCAAAGAAAAGAAAATTGTAAAACACCATCATAATTATAAAGCTCCTGTGTTGCATAATCTAGCAAATAATCACCATTGCAGATCTAATGCAGAAGTCTTGTCTTGCATGTGTATTACAAATCGACAATGATTCCAAAACTCAAACCTTTGACCTTCTAAACCTTTTAGGTAGAACATTTAGAAGAAAAAGTAATATTCTAAATATTGAGTGAATAGAACCCATAGGATGAAAATAATTGTTGCCAATCTTATTATTATTATTATTAACGATGATAGTAATTGCTATTAACTTCTCTTTTGTGTTCAATTGACAAAATCTTTCTAAACCTCTCTTGTTGAAAATTCACAAGGATAATATATAGGGATTTGAAGCCAGAAAATGTTTTACTACAAAGCAGTGGACATGTGTCTCTAACAGATTTTGATTTGTCATGTTTAAATCATGCAAACCACAGGTATCTCAGACAAAAAATCTAAGACAATCTAGTTTTTATGTACATGTAATATATGGCTTTTAATTTTAACTCCACTGAAATAATTGTGTTTGGTTGCATTCTTTATAGCTTTTAATTTCACCTACAAACGACAAGAAGAAACAGCAGGCTCCAATATTTATGGCTGAACCGATGAGAGCATCGAATTCGTTTGTCGGCACAGAAGAGTACAGTACATAGCTCCGGTTTGTTGTTTCTGGACTTAATATTTTTTAGCTGTTATTGAAATTCTTATAGAACCATGCCTGACATAGTTAACATTTTCACACACTATAATTTGAAAGATCAAGTTGAACCTTTTAGATTTCTGAAGTATAGAACTCATACTTGATGGAGAATTTTCAGTTTGTTTTATCCAACTTTGATCAGTTGTCTTATATTTTTTTTTCTCATTTCTCTCTGTTGTGATTGACAGTTTAATGCTTGTGCAGGAAATTATAACAGGTTCAGGCCATACTAGTGCTGTGGATTGGTGGGCTCTTGGTAATTTTTTCAATTGTTTTAATAAATAAAAGCTATCAGGAACCTAAATCAGTTTTAGTAAACCCCAAAATTGGAAAACCAAAAATATAAAAATGGATGCATTTTATATTTATTCGGTAGATATTTTAAAAAAAATGAATAAATAGATTACAAAGGTATCACTATAATAACTATGTTGCAGTGAAACAACCTAAATCATACTCCTCAACGAAACAACCTAAATCATCACTGAAATTTTCTCATAAATGAGGGCTAAACACTAAGTACAGAACATTCCAGTCCTCATATGTAACAATGTATTAGATTGAGAAATAAGAGTTCATGTCAAGTTAAACAATTTCTAAAGGGGTGAGAAATTATAGTTCCTCTTCAAAACACTAGTTTTTTTTTTCATTTTCAAAATAACACATTTTCTGTTTAGTGCTAATTCCAAAAATATGCACTATTTACTGAATATATTGAACAAACCATTTTGAATTCAAATGACTCACCCACAGGATCTGAGGAATCAACAATTACAGCATCATACTTCCCCTTGGAGTCAGCAGAACATGAAAAATGGGCTCCTTATGATGGATTTTGTGAGGGAAGCAAGTGATGAAACGGAGAAGCGATGATGAGATGGTGATGAAACGGAGAAGCGATGATGGAACGGTGATGAAACGGAGAAGCCATGATGGAACGGTGATGAAACGGATGAAACAAATTTGCTTGTTTCACATATTTGAGAGTTTGGGGTTTCTTTCACACATTAGAGAGTTTAGAGAGGGATTTTTATTTTAGTGAAAAATGAAGAGTGAATTTTATTTTGCTTGAAGAGAATTTTTGCTTGTTTCTTAATTAGAGAGAGAATTTTATTTTAGTGAAAAATGGAGAGGGAACTATAAAATTTTTCAATCATAAAAATAGACATTGACAAAAGTTTAAACAACCAATTTTAATTAAAAAGAAAATATAAATAATAGAGACCGATTTTTTAGTCACTAAAACTTAAGTCGCTAAATTAGTCTCTAAATACCATATGCAACCGATTTAGTGACGAAAAAATAATTCTTTATACAATTTTGTATTTTGGTCTCTAATTCAGTCTCTAAAGTGATCGAAATAATTTGGTCTTCCAATTGGTCAATAAAAGCGAAATTTCTAGTAGTGAATATAATTAATAGAGTTAAATAAATTTATTCTCTATAAAATTTTGACATATCAATTTTAAAATTTTTAATTCCAACAAATTATCCTTTAAGCAGTTTTAGTCCTTTAAAATTTTGAAACGAAACATGTTTAATACTTTAATTGTCATTCAAATTTTAAATTTTTGAATAATTTTTTGCATGTGTGTTGGACATTGTAAAAAATTCTTCTACAAAAATTTATAATTTTTTAACTTGTGATTAATTAAATATGAATCTTTAATCATCATAAACTCAAGATAAAAGTATTAAGATTATAAACCTAGAAAAAAAATTTCGATCTCATTTTTTGTAAAAGAAATTTTTATAATTTTATAAACATATCTTCAAAAAAATATCCATATTAATTGATATCGCAAGAGAGACTAAAATTATTTATATGATAATTTAGAAAGAGTTAAATATGTTGCTATATATCACTCAATTTAATTACATAAAAGGACAAAATATCTACATATATGACAAAATATTTAAATATGACAAATTGAACTGTTAGAAATACTAATGTCTTCATAGTTGTAAGATTGACGATGTCAAAGTCATTGATTAAATTTGTACCGAATCAAAATTATTCGTCAATTTGAATCAAACAAACACCACAACTAGATGAAAAATCAAAACGTCGCACTAAGACAATGAACAAAACAAAATTAAACTTGGATGACAAAATAATAAAAAAAAAATTAAATATACATACAAATCACTTTATTTAAATAAAAATAGGGAAAAAAAAATAAAAAAAGTGTTTTCAAACAAAAAATAAAAACTTAAATCACCTATCATCCATAGATGAAGAAAAAAAAAGTTTTAGAAAGAAGTGGTGGCGGATGTAAACTAGGTATGTTGTCCTTTTTGTTGTTTCACTTACTTGAAATACTTTCCGTCGGTGACACATATATTCTTTGATTGAGCAATTCTTGTGTATACACACATTTGTACATATTATTTGGAAACATCCGCACAATAAAAGAAAAAGTAAAATAATAATAATAATTAAGTAATGTATAATTTTAAAATAATTAAATAATATTTATTTGTGTGTGGATGTGTCTAAATGTTATGTCTTTGTGTTTACAGAACAATTATTCTCTTACAAAAGACCATCTTTATTGTATTATAAAGAAAAATAAATATTATATATATATATAACATTTATATATATATTGAACACTTTATTTTTTTATTTCACTTTTTCCATCGTATCATATCATTTATATATAAACCAACTAGAAGGTCGCACGCATCCATGTAGTGAAGGAAAATATTTTTCTTCTTCGTTTCAACAATTTAGTTATTGATTATTTAATAAATTAAAAATAATTAAAAAATTTATAAAATCTAAATATTATTAATAAAATAAAATATATTAAATTAAAAAAAAAAATTAAACGGTTGATTAATGTGCTAAAATAAATAATGTGTCGCTAATATTTTGTCGATAAAATAGCAATACAATTGTATTTTCTTACCAACTCCCTCCTATTTTTATTCCGATCTAATAAACAAAAAAATTAGATAATAATAAAAAAATATTGTTAATGTAACAAAAAAAAAAGATATTTAAAAAAACTAAAATTTTAATAATAAAATCAAACAAAATATTAAAGTTAACGCGGTTGAGTAGACGTGCGAACATAAATAACCTGTTATATTATTTTAACAACTCCTTCGAATTTTATAGATAAATTTATATTATTAAACAACTCTATCATATTTGGCAGATAAATTAGCTACTTAATTCTATTTTATTAACAACTTTCTCCTATGTTTTTCTGATCTAATAAATAAAAATTAATAAAAATAATTATAATTAAAATAGGAGATAAATTTAAAAATAGTAAATTATATTAATAATATGAAACAAAATACATTAAATAAAAGAAAAAAAATACATCAAATTGAAGAAAAAAAAATAGGATAGAGTTGTTATAGTAAAATAAATTTATCTCTTATTTTTTATTATAATTAATTTTATTAATTTTTATTTAGAGATTCGAAAAAAAATAGGAGGAAGTTGTTATAATATGACACGTTATTTGTTTTGGCACATCTCCTTAACCGCAATTTTTTTCTTCAATTTAATGTGTTTTATTTTATTTTATTAATAGTATTTAATTTTTTTTAAATATTTTAATTATTTTTAATATATTAAATAATCAATAACTCAATTGTTAACAAAATACTATTAAGTGCTAATTTAACTGCTAAATATGATTGGGTTGTTAAAATAATATAAGATATTTATTTTCACACATATACTCAAACGCGTTAACTTTGATATTTTGATTGATTTTATTATTAAAATTTTAGTTTTTTGTTTTTAATTACATTAACAATATTTTATTATTATTTAATTTTTTTTGTTTATTAAATCAGAATAAAAATAGGAGGGAGTCGTTAAGAAAATACAATTATGTTGCTATTTTATCGGCAAGATATAAGGGATAAGTTATTTGTTTTGTCACATTTAATCAACTTTGATGTAATTGTCTTCCCAATTTAATGTATTTTGTTTTATTTTATTTTATTAATAGTATTTTGATTTTTTTAAATATTTTAATTACTTTTAATTTTTTAAATAATCAATAACTCAATTGTTAAAATAGAAAGCAAAAAAAAGATTTACCTCACTACATGATCGCATCTTCGGAATGCGACTTCTGCCGGATATAAAAAAAATTCTTCACTTGATCGCAGTTCCAAGATGCGACGTCCTAAAGAGTTTAAAAAGTAGGACAATTTAGTATTTTTTTTCAAAAAATATGGTACAAAATTAAAAAAAAAAAGATATTATAATAAAAAATACTCACATCACTCTTATTTTATTTTTCTCTCTCAAAATATAAAAGAGGTGTATGGGCTTAGAAACATAATTTTTTTTTAAGAAAATGACCATCTTAGTCCGTAAAAAAGTTTAGTAAACTATTATAACAAGATATGGCACAGTACACGGACAGTTCCCATATTAATCGCGTAGAACTTTTCGTCTAATCAAAGTTGTTGACTATACTTCTTCAAAATAAAAAATGTTGTTGATTACATTATTATATATAAAGGGTAAAGCTGTACAGGAAGCAAAGACTTAAAGCAAACTACATATAGAGATATGGGAAATCTTTGCTCCCGGCATGGAAAGAAAAGAATCGATAACATAAACAAGAAGAGTGGAGGATTTCAAGCCATCCATACTTCTAAAGCTAGTGCCGCCAAATTCAGAGGTGATGGTGGTGTCAAAGATGGTAACATGATTTACATGACTACGGCTATATCAACAACTCCTGTTGACACCACTTCAACTGGACATCATGGTCATCATGGAGGGGGCAGTGGTGGACATGACAGTGGTGGTTGTCACGGAGGACATGGGGACCATGGAGGTGGATGTGGCGGTGGCGGAGGGTGTGGTGGCGGAGGGTGTGGAGGCGGAGGGTGTGGAGGTGGTTGAGGTGACTGAGACTATGGTTAGCATTGACGTTGGAATATTGACTTAGTTTGATTTGATTATATGGATATATTGTTTTAATTTATAATAAATTGAGTATGAATCTAATTATGTTTTTGCATATAATTCTGAATATCTTATATGTATATGTGACTGTGACGAATGTACAAAATTATAAAAATAAAGTGATGAGTGACTAATTTTATCTCTGACCCTGTCTCTTTGAGTTTGATAATTTTTGTTTATTGACTTTGTTGTGCATATCATTTTGATTTATCCAAATTTTTTATTGTATTAAATAAGTTTGTGAGAACGAAGAATAGTAAAAGAATTGATTTTTTTTTTCAAGAGTTTTTTTAAAAATCTATTTTCTATTATTTAAAAATTATAATAATTAGATATTGTTTATCAAACTGTCACCAAAATAAAATTTAATTTTTTATTGAATTTTTATTATTCATAATATTTACAAACAATGAAATATTTTTTTTTTATGAAATGATCTTTTCTAAAATATAAAAGACAACAGATAATTATTTGATTCATAAAAAAATTATTAATTTATTGATATAGACAATAATTTTATCAAAACAATTTAATTTATTTCTCATATTTTTCTTCTGCATATCAGTAGAATAAAAAAAAATATATTTTACTAGTATACAAACTAAAAAATTGTTTTTCATCAACTATCTCCTCCACCACCACATCCAGCTCCACCCCCACTTCCAGCATCGGCAACATCAGCGCCTAGTGAGAAACCGTCGAGGCAACTCATCAGATAAAAACTTTTCCTTTTATTAAGCTTAGGTTGATTAGAACCTTGAGGTCGACCTCCATATCTGTGTGGGGGACTATCGCTCAGATATTTATTCTGTTTCTTCTTTCGTCCAAAGCAAAGACACCCCATGCAAATATCGAGTCCCTAACTTGCTTGTAAAAAAAAAAAGTCCCTCACTTCTACAACCTGTTTCTGAAACCTCCAGTCTATAGAAATATTTTCTTTTCAATTTTGTGTATGTTTTCTTTTTCAATCAAAGGCGTGCCCTTCCTTAATTATATAGATGACACAAATTGGTTTCTTAAGAAGAATTCGTGCTAGGTTTCATGAACCTACAAAATAATAATGTGTACAAACAGATAGTACTAATAAGATTAATTAACGTTTGAAAGACTATTTCAACATTGAAATACATTAGTGAATACTCCGGTACCCTTTAAATATGTATTGGGTACCAGTGTCAAAGTACGTTAAATAAATCAAATATATTTATATGTATCAACTAATTAAATTATCGATATTATTTTTATAGCTAAATACGATTCATATTAAAATATTTTTACATAAATTCCAAATTAATATCAGCCACCGTAAAAATGTAAGAAGAAACACAACGAGCAACAATTTACAATTTTGTAAATTAATATTTATGGAGCACCAAAATAGTTATTTATAGATTTATCGGTTAGTTTTTTAAAAATTGACCAAAAATTATTTAAATTAAGTCATTTAGTTTGGATACCAATATCAAAAAATTTATATAACAAATTCATATATCTCTCTACCTTTTTCCTAATATTTCTATTTATATTATAATTTCTATTTTTTGAAGAGTTAATTATAATTTCTTTGATTTTTTATATATATTTTTTGTTTAAGAAAATGTGGTAATTCCATTATAATTAATTTAAACAACTGCGAATAATATTGACATTTGTCAACTAAAATTTAAGAAATTTGATTTTGACATTTTAGATACCGATATCCATGTTTCTTCGTGAGTATCCAAAAATTTACCAAATATGTTTTTGACGGCAACAGTGCTAGAGAAACGGCTCTTGGAAGGTTTCCTTTTCGTTTTTTTTTTTTAATTATTTGAAGTGTATGACTTTGTACTAAGTGTCTTCTTGTTGAATGTTCAAAGTTAAGACTAAGAAGAGGTCTTACCCACATTAAAAAATAGAAAATTGTTAATTTAAGTTTCTCATAAACAAAGTGACAATGGTTGAGTGTATTAAGCAGTTAATTCAGGTTAATTAGTTTTGGTTGGTTATAATTAGGGGTGGATTGGTTACGAGACAAAAATTAATCTGATCTAAAGCACCCTTACGTAAATTTATGAATATTAAATAAGAAGGAAAAATGAAATAGCAATTTGAAAATGAAATCATCGTGAAAATGTGAAATGGCGGTGTATCTTAAATGAATCTCGTTGGTGAGTCTCCTTTGCGTCACAGGCAGTTAGTCGCCATCACTATTTCTCGTTGTCGGCCTCCTTTTTAGGTTCTTGTTTTATTTATTTATTTATTACTCATGTCATCCCTCAATAAGTGACTCGGGTGTAAAAATAATTTGTCTCAAAAGAAATGATCCATTTCAATTTACAATGTAAGATCAATCTTTTTCCAAATGTAACTTCTAATTAATACTACTTGCACAACTTTCAATTAAATATTTCTCACTTTGCATTAATGGTAAAGATAAATGCATCAATACTTGATAAAACTATTTTAGTAAAAGTATAATCATTTCTTTCATTTATACACTTTTCTTAATTTGTGTGATATGAACAAATGATTAACTCATTTGTAGAACAGAGGAAGTATTATTTTTCAAATGAAGAACTAATTTGTCATGTTTATGATTTTGTTAAATACCACTTCCTGACGCTTTTTATGCCTTATTGGTTCACATCATCGATTCGCATACAGTTTACTGATAGATACTTGTGATCCAAAGATTAAATTGTTCCGATTTATTTTTATAAAGAATTAAAAAAGATATTTTTTTTTGTTAGGGACTAATATGCCCTCTGTGTTTTTTGTGAGAGACCCGAATACATTTCACTCTTAAATAAATACATTGCTCATTTGGTTTTAAAAATGTAATGTCCCTATTTCTCACACTCTTATATTTTCTCTCCCATTCCCAAGCCCATACACCTGATCACTGTCTCACATATTTAATGATGCGGCTCAAATTTCAATTTGAACAATTTTCTTCGAAACTATCTTTCAACTCTTTGATTAGTTCAAAACTACAAAGTATAGAAACTCAGCAGTTATTTCAATCTATACTCTCTAGTCTAATGTTACACTCTTAAACCAATTGTGTTGATATTTTCCCATACAAACTGATTTACTTTATCATGTGTACTACCTTTGATGTGTAATTTTTTTCTTAATTTCTTTATGGGTTTCAAAACATAAAGATGGAAGATAAGGTAGCTAAAGTTGGAGAAAGGCAAAGAGAAGATGCGATATCAAGAGTCTTTCCATGTTTTGTTTGTTCAAGAAATTTTTATAGTTCACAAGAAATAGAGGACAACTTTAAGATAGGCCAAGAGGGCTTATGAGTTCTCATGTGCCAACACCTATGATTTTTGCTACTACCAATCAACTGGGTATTTTCAATCTTTCAATGATCATCATTGCACACGCAGCAAATCTTCCTTGTCTTCCAAGCCACCAAATGTTAGAACAGTTGTAATTGAATGTTGCATCTATATTTGGCAATGCTCAATTTAATGGGTTAGATAAAAAATTCCATTTAGGGATGAAGATGGAATTTTTTTGAGAAACTTTAGTAGTGAGAATACATCTAAACATAAATCACTAATAAGTAACGATCAAAACATTAAAATTTGGAATAATGATATAGATAAAGATCGAAAGCTTGATTTATATCTGCATTTGTAATAGGAATGATGAGACAAAACTGTATGAGTCAGGTTGCGAGTCTGATTTTTTTTGGAGTAACTGATAAACTGAGAATGTTATCTTGGTTTTCAATAAACATCACTCTCACTTGATTTATTTGAATCGATTAATAAGTATTCAACTACAAATGATATTTGAGTGGGGTGAACATCTCTGTCTCAATCTCACTCTACAATGCCAAATAAGCATTTGCTTTTTATTGTGAAGATGGATATAGACTAAATGTGTCTCATAGGGATAAATGAGGATCTAAGATTACAAAGAGGAATAGACTAACCATTAGAGAATGGCTTGCTTTCAGGCTAATGTCAAGAACACATGAAGCAAAACCATTTTAAGATCCAGACGCCTTCTACAACAACTTTTTGTTAACGAATTCTCCATGATGGAATCACAAAATTTAAAATGGTTGAGGAAGAATCAATCCAAATTGTGAGTTGATAAATATTGCAACCTAAATGACAGTCAACATGATGCACAAGCACAAGGGTCAACACGTGGGAAAAGAGTTGTATTACCTGCTACTTATGTGGGTAGTCGTAGATACATAGATCAACTATACTGTGATGGTATGATTATTTGTAGCTATGTTGGTTTCCCAGACCTTTTCATTACATTCACGTGTAATACAAACTAGCCAGAAATACAATGTTCCCCTGAACCAAATAATATAAAACCTCCTGGTCGTCTAGACATAATATCAAGGGTCTTCAAAATGAAGTTTGATGTGCTACTTACAAACTTGACTAAAAAGGGAGTTTTCGGAAAGATCCTAGCATGTATGTTTTTTCTAAATGTTTATAATATATACTTTACTTAATTTATTTCAAATTAGTTTTACATGTATAGTGTATAAATATAAAATATAATTATGGATTTCTTCTAACACTTACAGATATGTACATAATAAAATTTCAAAATAGAGGATTAACACATGCCCACAAACTCATATTTCTGCACCATCTAACAAATATCCATCTCTAACTGATATTGACAACATAATCTCAGTTGAAGTTCCAGATCAACGTACTCAACAATTTAGTGAAGTCACACCACAGTCTATGTGGTTTGTCTAATCAATCATCACTATGCATGATAGATGGAAAATGCTCAAAATATTTTCCAAAAAAGTTTCAACACACAACAATTGTTGATCAAAATGGATACGCTGTTTACAGAAGAAGGAACAATGGTAATACAATTGTAAAAAATGGAGTCCATCTAGATAATCGTCATGTGGTACCATACAATCCATCTTTGTTTTTGAAATATGAAGCACACATCAACATGGAATGGTGTAACCAAAACACTTCAATCAAGTACTTATTTAAGTACATCAATAAGGTTGTGATAGAACTATAACAATCATTCAAGCTAATCAACAATCTAATTCCATGTTGTCTGAAAATGTTGATGAGATAAAACAATACCTAGATAGTAGATATGTTTCACCAAGTGACGCATGTTGGAGAGTTTTTGTTTTTCCAATACATGGTAGAAAGCCAGTTGTAGAAAGGTTGTTATTCCACCTAGAAGGTGAACAATCTGTGTATTATAGTGACTTTGAACAAATTGGAAATGTCATTTTGAAACCAAGTGTGACAGAGTCAATGTTTTACATCATGAATGGAAGCTAACAAGATATATCCTCGAATAAAAGAGTTTACATATAGCCAATTTGTTTCTAAATTTGTATATATCAAGAGGCAAAGATTGAAAACCCCCAAAAAAAAAAGATATACTATTGGGAGACTAATTTGGGTTCCTCCAAGTACTGGGGAGTTATTTTACTTGAGGATGATGCTCACTCATGTGAAAGGACTTCTAACTTATGAGGAAATTAAAACTGTCTCATACTACACACATGTTAGCTTCTAAGATGCATGTTTTGCAATGTGACTGCTTGAAGATGATAGAAAGTATATAGAGACTATTAAAGAAGCAAATGCATAGGGTTGTGGAAAGTTTTTAAGGAAGTTGTTTGGGATAATGCTCTTGTGTAGTAGCATGAATTAACCAAAACATGTATGGAATGGTAGTTGACATTGGTTGTTGGATGGAATAATATACAACCATAGAAGATTGTCAAGAAATCATGGCAACACTTAATCAACCACGCATGCTTACTACTTGCAGTTCATACATTTCGTTCTTTACCTATTCGACTTATAACCTAACTAGATTTTTTAATGGTTAATGTAAAAGATTTGCAGTTATATGAACATGAGATCCAAAACTTGACTCTTTTGGAAATTGAGAAACACTTACAACAAAACAGAAGGACTCTCAAAGATTATCCTCCATTTCAATACCCAAAAGGTTATGTCATTAGCCAATTGGGGAATATACTCATTTACGAAGATTATAATTACAATCAAGCAAGTCAGCTTCAACAATTTCTTCAATTGTATGGATCTCTTACAGGTAACTTGTGCATAACTTATGAAATTAATATAGTTTATTGTCTTAACTAATACTTGACTTTGTTGAACTACTATCTACATTCCACTAAGAAAATAATCAAATAGTAGATAAGCAAAGGACAATTTTTCAAACTATCATAGAAAATGTAAACAAACTTAGAGGAGGAGTTTTTTACCTGTATGGTTATGGTGGAATAGGAGAAACTTTCATGTGACATACTTTGACTTCAAGATTGAGTTCAAGGGAGAAAATTGTGTTAATTGTGGAGTAGCATAAGTTTTACTTCCAGATGGAAAAACCGCACAATCCAAATTCAAGATTTTTTTTCCTACACTAGATTCATCAACATGCAATATTGAACAAAGTAGTGAACTTGCTGATTTACTAAAAGTCACAAAATTGATCATTTGGGATGAAGTTCCAATGACTCACAAATTTTTCTTTGAGGCTCTAGATAAAACTTTGAAAGACATAATGAGTTACACACGCTCTAAAGATCATATTTTTGGAAGAAACTTTGTAGTATTTGGTGGTGATTTTAGACAAATTCTCTATATTATCCCAAAGGGAAATTGATATGATATTATCAATGCTACAATAAATTCTTCATATATATGAGATCATTGTCATTTGTTGGTGCATGCAAAAAAATGTGATTACAACCATCACTCCAAAATCCAAATGTTGACGATTTGAAGACTTTCTATGAATGGACCTTGAAAGTTCGAGATGGTAAACAAGAAGAGTCAAATGATGGTTATGCAAAAATTGAAATACCAGATGATTTGTTGATTACATGTTTCAACAACTCACTTGATGCCATAATTAAAAGCACATATCCCAACATAATACAACATTACACAAATGTGAATTTCTTGTAGCATAAAGCAATTTTGGCCTCGACAATACAGGTTTTTGATTCAACCAACGAATACATACTAGGCTTAATACCAAGTACTTCATGATATTATTAAATTTGTTCACATTATACTATTAACATAATGAGAATATTGAATTTAATTTTTAATTGCATTCTTTATTACAGGAGACGAAAAAAATATTTAAGTTCATATATTGTTGATAGGTCAGAAGATAATGCGAATGAAGCATTTGATGTCCTAACACCATAGTTTTTGAGCTCGCTTAATACATCTAGACTTCCAAATCATAAAATCAAAGTTAAAGTTGGTGCTCCATTTATGTTATTAAGAAATTTAGACCAAACTCAAAGTTTGTGTAATGGTACAAGACTAATTGTGACGAGACTAACAAATTATGTTATTAAGGCTAAGATTATTTTTGGAAAAAATGTTGGAAACTTGATCTATATACCACAAATGGCTATGGGTCCATCCCAATCGTCGTGACCTTTCAAACTTATACGAAGACAATTTCCCATTGTTGTCTCTTATACAATGACAATCAACAAATCACAAGGTCAATCATTGAACTACGTTGGTATATATTTGCCTAAACCGGTGTTTAATCATATACAATTTTACATATAGCCATATCAAGAGTAAAAAGCAAACAAGGTTTGAAGATCTTAATTCACGATAAGAATAACTAACATTTGCACCACACATACAATGTTGTTTACAAAGAAATATTCATTATTGTTTACAAACCTTTTATTAATTTTTTATTCCTATTATCATTTCATGTTAGAATATATATTGAACTAAAAAAAACCTTTCTATATTAAAATATTTGTTAAATGTCTCTTAAGACAAATACGGTATACAACCAAGTTAAAATTGATCATAATATAAGTTATTTGAATTCGATATAGTCAAATCTTTTTCAACTGCATGCTATTGAGGCCGCTTATTCATTTTATTGCCAAAACGAGTTTTGATTCAAAGTAAACAAATGAATCGACTAGGGCAGTTAGATATTATATTTAAATTGACCAAGTTAATTTGAACGACAACCTTAGCGCACATGGCCTATTTTCATATGAGCCTAACATTAGTGAGAGAAAGAAAGCTCAAAATGCAATTGCTTCGATATAGAAATAAGGGAATGCAAATAATGGAAATGTATATTCATAGATAATCACAAATTTGAGAAAAACGTACCCGAGTTAGTCGATTAATTTGAAGTGAGAACTTAATTATAGTCAGTCAAAGTAATGGATTGTAGGAACTAGACCTTAAAATCTTATCTATAATCCATAAATACTAATCGTACAAATCATAGTAAACTTACATCAATCCAAATTAAATAAACCTATTTTACATGCAGTTTATCTGCTCTTCAATCCAAATATACCTATCGAAGTTACAAGTAAAACTGTAATTTTAGACTTCTCTATGTTAACTTACAACTTTGTGTTTTACTTTTCATAATTATTTGTTATTTGATTATTTTGTTACCGTACAACTACTCAACTATTATTATTAATCTAAATAATAAATAATCTTAAATAATTTGATATTTGTTAATTAATCTCTGTGCATATCATAATCTTTTATACTACTTTTGTCATTGTCTAAATGTGTTTTTAACCCAATAAATATATATGGAAAATCAACATGTTATTAATCCAATTCTAGATGTCATAGAGATGAGGAATACTTTTTCAAGATGCAAGTTTAGCTTTAATTCGATCAACAATTAATCATAAATAAGCAACTTTAGATATCATATATATATGAGTTTTTATTTTAAAGATTTAAGTTATAAATTTGATGAAATTTGCATTATATTGAGAATGATAATTAATTTTATGGATTT
>JBBPBP010000003.1:9522935-9578464 GCA_037974735.1 Cicer chorassanicum
AGCCGCAGATAAAAAAAAAAAAACAAAAAAAATAGAAATAGAAATCAGCACACGTGAGAAAAAAAGGTAGCCTCACAAAAGAAAAATATTTTGAAGTATTTGGCCTTAGAATAAAGTGTCCAATGCATGAAATTTATACTCTTTTTAGAGTTTTATTTTCAATTTAATTTGATAAACGCTGCTATTATTTGTTTCGTTTACTATATGGTAATAAGTATGTAAACTCTCTTATAATGTCTTTGGTATATCTTGTAATTGTACTATATTTTAGTTTTAATTGTTTTATTTTGAGTATTTATTTTTTATTTTAATTAAACTAGTTTATGTTTTTATTTATATATTTTGAATGACAAATCTTTGTATACTTTAATTAATTGATTGACTAATAATTAACAATTAATTGATAGATCTATAAAATAATTAAGATTATAATTTTTATATGAAGAAACATAAATACTAACATTTCTATCATTCAACCACTTTATTTTTTATGCTTTCACTTAATGTTACACTTCAATATTTTCATATATATTATATGTGTTTCTTTGTAATTGTCTTCATTTATATTTTAATGAATAATTTTGTTGGCAATTGAAATAATTTGTAACACCCTCTATTTTATTTATTTATTTCAATAATTAAAACTATTATCTAATGTAGTTATTATATGATGACTAATTTTTGCATGATCATTTGTTATATGGTTTGTTGTTTATTTTATTTATTTAATTAATTTAGAAACTTATAAAATTGATGTGTAAGATGTTGTTTGTGTTAATTATTATTTTTTATGCGTTTCTAACGGTGATAATTATTTATCTTGCTTGATTTATTTTAGTTGATAAATTTATTTATTTAATTATTTAATAAATTAGAATTTATAGAAGTTATTTGGGTTGTTGTTTTATTTTGGTGCATAGAAGAGATTGGGTTAGAGGATTGTAGATTTGGTGTGACCCAACTCATATGGATGAAGATATTTTTGGTTCATCTACCTTAAAAAAAAAAGGGCGCCAACTTTCTTGAGAAGAAAGAAGATTTTTATTTTTTTTGTTGATAGAAAAATCTATCTTGAATGCTTTGACCAAATAAATCACTAAGGAATCCTCCCTTTTAATTCTTATCTCACTCTCTCTCTCTCTCTCCCTTACCCCTCATGTGTGACTTGATACATTAGATTATTCCACACACCTCTATAGTAATCTAATTCCCTTGATTTTAAATCATTTTTTTTAATGATTAAAGTTAACAATAAATTGATATTGCCTCCGTTCTATTCCTCTCTCAGGTCCACTCTCTCGTACTCACCTATCTCACTTTAAATTTTCCTAAATCCATACCTCTCCTACACTCAAAAACCTAAATCCATAACTCTCTTACACTCAAAAAACAAAAAGCAAAAAAATAAAATCTTTTCTCACAAATTCTTTACAGACAAATGTTTACTACACCAAAATTAGACTTTAACAACGCTGTTTTTTTTTTTATATATTTAACCGTGCTTTTAAGCGCTATAGTATGTAGTGCTGTTAAAAGATACGACAACGCTTTTTAAAATATAAAAAGCGCTGTTGTAGGTGATATTTAATAGCTTTTTTTTTTTGAAAAACACTATCGTAGGTAGAAACTTATAGCGCTTTTTAGATAAAATCGCTTAGGTGTCTCATTTGACAACGCTTTTTTAAAACGTGCTGTCGTAGGTGGTATCTTATAGCGCTTTTTTTCTTCTAAAAAGCGCTGTTGTAGGTATTTAATAACATTTTTCTAAAAAACGTTGTCGTAGGTATATAATAGTATTTTTTTTATAAAAAGTGTTGTCGTAGATATTTTATAGAGATTTTATAGATGAAAACTAATAATTTAATATTGTTCTATTTGATACTCTCCCCAATCATCACCAATATGATTTAAGAAGTCTGTAAGTTAAAAGACTAGAACTAGGCTATTAATCAAATTGCAATACACGATACAACCGTTGATGCTTTGACAATTCAAAAAACACTATAATTAAACCAAGGTGTAATTTCATTATTTGATAATTAACAAACAATACTCATTAAACCAAGGTGTAGTTTTCTTTATTTGCATTAAAAAACAATAATCAGAGAATGTTTTGTCCTCAAAATGAGATTATGAATAATCAAAATTCAAAATGCAAATAGGATAAATAGAATAACCATGATTAAACCAAGGTGTAATTTCATTATTTGCATTAAAAAAGCTCATAAACTACCCAACTTTTGTTTCACATGCAAACTGCTCTCTGCACCTTTGCATGGTCACCGCCAGACACAACTGACGGAGGCTGATAGTTGATACCACATTTAAAGCCAGTAGGACACCTGTCACATGATAACAAGAATAACATTGAGACTAAATCATAAATTATCATAATAACAGTACTCTTGTTGCAAACAGCACAAATCACAAACTTTCCTAGAATGTGGAATCAGTTAGTTAAACGAATCAAATAAAGTCATAGTATCCTGCTATGAATTATTGCTAATGAGATACCATTTTAACATATTCAAATCATTTTCATTAATTGCTTATAGTTTTACTACCTCTTAACTATTAGACTTTCTTCCAAATTATCTACTTTCCTTAACATACAATTATTCTCTTTGTTGATCTGTAATTTCCCATCTTTGAAAAGATTTGTCCCTTCCAATTGATGCCATTGCTAACATGAAATCCTCCCCTTGTAACCACCTAAGAAAACCATCCAATTCAAAAACAAAATCTACATAAAAACTCATGCATAATAATTATCAAAAGAGCACAGTTTCACTAACTCACCTCTTTATATAAGTTGTAGAGATCGAGGCGTTTTCCATTCAGAATGGCGTCAGGTGAACTCAGAAAGCCCTCTTTGGGGAATCAGCCGGCTATGCCCCCAAAGAATCAGAAACTCCATGACATCTTTAAGAAATTATTCCTACACAGAAAGTTGCAACTTTTAAAATTTTAAGGATGTTTGCAACACAAATTTGACTAATCTAGTATGGTTTAGTAATATTTTAGGATAACACCTTTTCATGGAATATGGTTAAAAAGATTTTGAAATTGAACAAAAGTACCAACTGTTTGATGCAATATGAATTCTCATTGAATGTTTGCATCATAGAGAAATTGATTAAACTCAGTATGTTTATTAATATATGGGATAATATATTTCTAAACAATGTGAGTTTTAAAAAAATCATGAATAAGAAACTAATAAGAATGTGGAAGATAAAAGAGAGCATCCTTCAAGAATAAGTAGCTTAAATTTTCATATCAATTTTAAGATTAATTTAGAATGTGGTGGAATATTTTAATATAACATTATCCCTTTCATCTTTGCATAATATAACTCATTGAATCAAGGTATACAGATTATAGAGCTCTTTCTCACTTTCCAAAGTAAGATAATTGATATGAATTAAATGTGCAGCTGCAAGACAATTATACATCATTAGGTCTTCAATTAAAATTTCTAGCAAAGTTGCATTATATTAATTTCGGAACACTACTTTGATTAGGATGTACTACATCAAATATTCAGCACAAGTAAAACTTTGGAAATCAATATCATACTAGGCACCTAAAAGATACTGAAAAGGATATTCGAAACAATGGACAAAGGAAAATTCACCTTAGAGAGCAAGTCTGTACTGGGCCTCTGCTACAACCGTGTTTTTTCAACAGCAATGGATTCAATTAAATAATTTGCTTAGAGCGATACTACTACGCTTCATAGGGACAAGTGGCACATTAGCCTCAACATGGGCACCACCAAAACCATCCATCTCAGAAGGTCCACAAAAAGGTATCATTCTATGGCGAAGAACATGAGGAATTGGCCTCATTGCAGATACATTTAATCTCTGCCACTACGCAAAAAATTGCATTTTATAGCGCGTCTTTTATAGTGCTTTTTAAATAAAAGCACTGTTATATAATATTTTAAAATTAACGGAGGATACAACAACGCGTTTCCGACAAGTGCTTTGACAAAAACGCTATTGTAGGGTTATATAGGGTCACATAGCGCTTGCACATAATATTTATAGCGCTTTGGATATAAGCGCTGTAAAATATAGCGCTTTCACATAATGTTTACAATGCTTTTAGAGGGATGTAAACTATTATAATAATGCGCCTATTACAGCGCTTTTTTGAAGAAAGCGATCTAAAACTAGTGTAAGAATAATATATACAGTGCTTTTTAAGAAAAGCGCTGTAAAACTAGTATAACAAGAGCGCTATATATGCACCTATTATAACGATATTTTAAGAAAAACGCTGTAAAACTAGTATAAGAATGCACCTATTACAGAACTTTTATGAAAAAAAACGTTGTAAAACTAGTCTAACAAGCGCGCTATATATGCACCTATTACAACAGTTTTTTAAGAAAAGCACTGTAAAACTACTATAAGAGAAGTGTTGAGCGCTATATATTACAGCGCTTTTTTATTTTAAATAGCGTTGTTGTATCTTTTAGCAGCACTAGATATTACAACGCTTAAAAGCGCTATAAACAATTTAAAAAAAAGCGCTGTAAAATCTAATTTTTGGCGAAGTGTGCCTAGCTGGAGTTAATGGTGTGCTAATCCCATTCACCATTTTCCTATCCTTTTCCTCTTCATCTATTTTGTTAATAGCACCCTGCCCTGCAAAGACACCATCATGTATGTCATGACTAGCCCATTGGCTTGATTCACTCCTCTTTCTTGTTGGAGGGGGAGGTTGCCAACTAAAACAAAATAAAACAACAAAAAGTGAGAAAAAAAAAATAGAAATTAGGGTTAGGTTTGAAGTAAAAACGAGTAAGTCACAAACTAGTGTAGTGTTCTCTAGCAAAATTATCGGTGTCTTCCTTGTCGGAGATGAGTTGTTCAGGGTGAAATAGTTGTCACTAGGTAGACGGTAGGTTCTAGATCTACGAATACGATACGAGGAACCGTAAAAATTTGAAACAGAACCCTAAAAATCAAGAACACTAGCAATCACAAATCCATGTTTTTGTAAATTAAACTGACAAGACTAGTTCACTGATTGAATACAAAATAACAATGCTAAAAAATTTGAAACAAAACCCTATAAATCAAGAACACTAGCAATAAAAATCCAAATATTGAAACAGAACCCTAAAAATCAAGAACACTAGCAGTTAAGGTTTGGTGAAGAAAACCAGTTACTAGGTTAAAGAAACGTAGAGAGAGTTGACACATAGAGGTTTTCGCAGGGAGAGGAGTGAAGAAACGCACAGATCGAAGAAAATAAGTTACATATGCATCTACATAAAAAATTAAAAAGACCCTATAGCAACGCTTTTTTAAAAAACGCTTTAAAAAATCCTAATTGTATAAGATCTTATGACAGCGCTTGTATAAAAAACGCTCTAAAAGACCATATGAAAGTGCTATAGGACCCTATAACAACGCTTATAGAAAAAGCGTTGTAAATATTTTGACCCTATGACAACCTTTTTATAAAAAAGCGCTGTCAAAGGCTTTGTTATTATATATAATTATTAGTACCTATGACAGCGCTTTTAAAAAAAGCGTTGTCTTGGCGTGTATTATATTTTTAAAATATAATACAACAGCGCTTTTACTAAATAAACGTTGTTAAATGTGCGCTATAAAATCTATATTTTGGTGTAGTGATTCTTTAGACAAAAATTCTTTTGGAACCATAGGCCCCACTCTTTTTACCACCACAACATTGTTGTTCATTCAAGAATCTTCTAATTAGGTTCAACACTTTAATTTTCGTGGAACTAAAGGTAAGGTTATCTCCATCATTTTCTCCATTCTTTCATCTTGGTCCCTTCAATCTCTATGTTGGAATCTTACCTTGAAAGCTTGGAACTCTTCTCCCTTGCAAACAATTTCGTAGAACTTAGAGCTTTGTCATAGGAAGAAAAACAGTTACGGTAGGATTTTTCTCCCACACAAATCATAGTTAGACCATTGATTAGATGGTATAAAATAGATAATCGTCATTGCTCGTCTTTTAAAAGCAATAAACGTAGAATAATGAATTAAAATAATAAAATCCAAAAATTTTCGTTGAATTTGATACGTAATATACGATTTTTATGAAATAAAGTTCGAATCTTTATGTTATATGTATTAAAGTTTTGATTTTTATGATGAATATGAACTAAAGTTTGAACTTTTATGTTATTTGTGTTAAAATTTTAATTTTTATGAGATAAAGTTTGAAATTTAATGTTATATGTGTTAAAATTTTAATTTTATGATGCATGTGAGTTGTAGTTTGAATTTTTATGTTATATGTGTTAAAGTTTCAATTTTTATGGTGTACATGAAATAAAGTTATATGTGACATTTGTGAAGGAACATTTTATTTGACAACACATTATCATGTCATGGCATATGCATTTTCGTAGAAGTTGACATTGTGACATGTTATTTATCCAAGTTGGTATGAGTAATTTTTGTGTGTGAAAATTGCCATATTGACAAGTTTATATCCTAATCATGTAGATTTTAGAAGCATGCATAAGTGCTTATGTTTAATTTGTTACACGATTTTACTGTTTGCATTTTATTTTCTTTTAAATTGAGAGTTTTTACATTTATTTGTTTTGTGTCATTTTTCCATATTTCTAGCTTTGGTTTGATGGAAAAAAGTGACTCTTACAACAAAATTTTAGGTACTAATGATTTCAGCGAACGTCGGGCAAAAAAATGGGTTTTAAGATAATTTTATAATAATAAATTTGCCGCAATATTTCTAAGTTCATTTTAAATTTTCGTAACACAAAAATGAGTTTTAGTCTTACTAAGGATATGTCATGAAAAAAAGTCACTTGAAACATGCAACATAAACTTTTGTAAAATAAAAGAGATTAAAATTCGAAGAAATTTTTTAGACGAACTAAAAATAAAAGTTGATTATAAATTTAAAGGGACTAAAATCATATATAATCCAAGAATTGATTTAGAGAAAACAATATTACATTGAATGATCAATCTTTGTTAATAGTTTTAAAAGAAATATTCTTAATTGGATAAAGAAATAAGGATTCATATAAAAATTAGAGGTATTCAATCAAAAGTAAAACCATGAATTCATTGAATACATACTGTTGGGAAAAAACCAGAGATAATTAGAAATAACTATCTTAATAATGCGGAATATTTTCCCCCACCTGTGCAGATAAATGGCCAAACAGAAAGTAATAATTGGCAGAAAATTAAATGAGACAAACACAATTTTTAACGTGGAAAACTTCCCTCAAATTGAGAGAATAAAAATCACGGGACCTTGTCCAGTAAAAACTTCCACTATAATAATTAATGGGTACACCAGAGTCTTCCTAATAACAATAGGGAATATCAATCAACCTTCCTAATAACAATAGGGAATATCAATCAACAACAATAGCCTTATAATAACCTTCCACTAAAGTGGGTATACCAAAATAACTCTCAGAGAAAGTAAAACTATTACCACCACCGGAACTGAATTCCTTTCCTTTTCTCTGGTTGCCGTGCGTGCGGTTACTGTTGTTTTTCTTTTCGTTAGCCTTTGCCCTTTTGGGATTTGAGATCCCGTTCCTTCCTTTTATTTTCCTTTACATGGGTCAAGCCCAATAAACCATATATTCCTTTTTTTTTTTCTTTCATTTTTAATAATAATAATTATAATATTAATAAACTTGGTGGGTTCCACTTGGGGAGTGATCCCACCCAACACATACTAGTGTTTCTATTCTTGTGTTAATTCTTTAACTTTTGTAACGCTTTTGTTTTAGTAAACCAACCTTAATTTTCATAAGTTTAAATAATATAAAATATTAATTAGTTTAGTAATTATTAACTATTCTTTGTAGTTATGATAATTTTTTTATACTTGATGTGAATTTGAGTTGATTCCACAAGAGATGAATGATCTATCAAGTGATTTTTTGAAACAAATTGGTAAAATAAAAGAGAAAAGTAAGAAAAAAAACACGGATAAGATGGAGAAGGCACCACAATCAATGATAATAGATAAGCCAATGTGAAATCGTCATAATGGTAAGAAAGTCATTAATAAGATTCAAGTAAGTTCTAATCCAAGAACTCAACAGAAGACACATCTCACTCACCATTCTCATGAGAGAAATTCTAATTCATTTCAAAAATTGTCTCAGTGAGGTTACAAATGCATATTTATACTAAGACTATCTCTAAACCTTACATCATATTTTTCTAAAATAAACTAAATGTAAGGAAGCAAAATATCTTCACTTACACATGACATCAATTAAATCTAAATTAAAATATTTACAATTCTAAATTAAAGCAAACTAAGATTTCTTAAAAATCAAATTACAATAAATAAAGTTCATCCTAATTTATTAAAATATGGATCATTTACAATATCATTCTCAATTTCTTGAAAAAATTCGACCACAAATTTAAGCTCCATTATACCGTACATGAAGAAAGAATCAAATATACCACAAGCTCATTATATTCACCGGGGTCAAATGGAAATTTGGAAAAATCACCAAATGTGATACGTAGGTGAAACACATTTCCGTTTTGAACAATTAACATCTTATCACATTTATGGTAAAGGTAAGAAATTCTAAAGATGAGGACAAAGTTATACCTTTTGAAGCTGATATTCATGACCAAATTTACATTCATTTGATTGAAATTTGTGGGAAAACAATATGTTACTTTGTATTTGCAAAGGCTTCAAAGCAAGTTGAGTCTCATGGAGATTCTCTTCATCACAAAAAAATGGCGACTCAATAATTTCCTTGCAAGCATCCCTTTAAGGAACCTTTGAAGAATTACCTTCAAGCACTAACATCGCTTCATTCACCTCACTCTCTTGTTTAAAGAGACTTTCCATTTTACCATCGTTTTTCTCTTTGCTTTCAAAGTCAATGTTTTGATGATACTCCTCCTTTAGAGTTTTCGTCAAACACTTGCACAAGAGAATTATCAGAGTTACACAAATAGTTGGAGTCAATTTCTCGCTCTTTGCCTTTCAAATGTTTCTTCTCTTCTTCTTTATTTTCTTTCATTTTCTCTTTCGCTCTCAAGGCTAACTTATCTTTTTCCTCTTCCTCTTTCTTTTCTTTAATTTTCTTTTTCTCTCTCAATACTAATTTCTCTACTTTTCTTGCCTCTTTTGCATTTCCATTTCGATAAAGATATTCCACATACTCCGGATCCAATACAAAATCTCTAATATATACATGATACGATATACTTTTTTTTTTGCTTGATCCTCAATTTTATATTTTACATGTCTTTTCTCTTATGCATACCTCATATCATTTATCTCAAAATCTCTAAGCCTTTTTACCTTTTCTCTATTTCTCCTTTCAAACATCATTTCCTCCTCACCATAATCTTTATATCTTCTTTATTTTTCTCTATTTCTTCTTTTATACATTTCATCCTCATCATAATCTTCACACCGTCTTTCTTTTTCTCTAAATTGCTTCTCATACCTCATTTTCTTCTCATCATAACTTCTATATCGTCTTCCTTTCTTAATTTCAAACCCATCTTCATTTAGGATGATCTTACATGATGAGATCTCCTATCTCTTTGATTCACAAGCTCTTGTTTCAAGGAATATATTTGAGTATTCAAATTTTTTGTAAAGTGATCCATAATAGAAACGGTTCTAGGAGAAGGGGAGTTTAGTCAATTCCACTCATGATTTCAATAACAACAAGCAACAAGTACCACAATAATCAAGTAAGCGATAAGTAAAAGTTAAAAAGATAAAAATAAGGCCCTCACAACCCACTAAGTGTTTACATTCAACAAATGTATAACTGGTGTATATCATTCAACGATAACTTTTTTCAATTATGTGCACTCTTGCTTTTTTTCACTCAATCTCTTCTTTCAAGTTCTTAAAAAGAACCCAAGCAAGAATCCTAATCAAATAATTGAAACACAAGAGTTTCAAGAAGGAAAACTCTAAGATAAAACTAAGAATTTAAAATGACAAACAAGAAAAACTAAGTAAATGAAGACACACTCAAGTAGATTATCAAAGAAACAAGAAAGATTAAACTAAATGACTAATTGATCCAAATATGTGGGAGGTAAGGTATCAAAATCAAACTTGCAATGCCTAAAAAAAGGTAATAAGAATATAAAATAGTTTGATGTTTTATTGTGGACAATTCTAGATTTTTTGTTGTTGTAAAATGTTTTTTTTTTTCAATAACTGCTTCTGTGCATAATCACTTTTTCGCATAACTTATCTTTTCATATTTTTCTCTACATATTTGAATTCCTTTCAGTTTTCTAATTGATTTAGCCTTTTGAATTTCCAGAGTCGGGCATGTATCGAAGAAATAACAAAAAAAGTTTACAAGTGAAATTTGGGATCAAACAATTGCAAGTGAAGAAGATGATGAAACAAAATCCATATTTTTTTTTTCTTGAAAAACAACTAAGGACTCGAAATTTCACCAAAATAACAACAACTAATCACTAAATAAACCTTCATTCACATATTATGACACTTATAAACAACAAACAACTCATGTTTGAACAAGATTTTGAGTAAAATGCAACAAATTAAAACTAAAATTTCAAATATCTCAAGAACACAAAATACTAAAATAGAAATTAATAACAAAGATTATCACTTGGTGACAAGCTTTAATGCCAAATGATATGTATTTGAGTTGATTCCACAAGAGATGAATGATCTACCAACTGATTTATTGAAATAAAGTGGTAAAATAAAAGAGAAAAACAAGAAACAAACATGGGTTACATGGAGAAGCGCCACAATCAATAAAAATTGATAAGCCAATGTGGAATAGCCATAATGGTAAAGAATCAATTGATAAGATTCAAACAAGTTCTAATCCAAGAACTCAAAGAGGAGACACATCTCACTCACCATTCTTACGACAGAAGTTCTAATTCATTTCAAACTTGTCTCACTGAGGTTATAAATGCATATTTATTGTAAGAAGATCTCTAAACCTCACTATGCCAAAAATGACATTTTATAGCGCGTCTTTTACAGCGCTTATTAAAAACAAGCGCTGTTGTATAATTTTTTTTAAAAAACTACGGAGGATACAACAACGCTTTTTTGGCAAGCGCTGTGAAAAAAACGCTGTTGTAGGGTCATATAGGGTCACATACGCTTGCACATAATGTTTACAACTCTTTTACAGCGCTTTTTTAAAAAGCACTGTAAATTGAAGCGCTCTCACATAGCCTTTTACAGCGCTTTAAACACAAGCGCTGTAAAATGTAGCGCTCCCACCTTATGTTACATAGCTTTTAAAGTGCTTTTTGTTAAAGCGCTGTAAAAGCCTTGCGCTTTCACATAATCAAATGACCTATTACAATGCTTTTTATACAAGCGCTGTAAAAGGCTTTTGCTTTCACATTATTAAAGGACCTATTAGAGCGCTTTTTGTACAAGCGCTGTAAAATCATTTATTTTAAATAAAAATCATTCACTTTAAATAAATAAAAAAAATTTAATACAAATTTAATACGTTGTCCTAATCCTACGAACTCTCATCTCCTCTACTTTGCGAACCCTCCTCTCCTCTACTGTGCGCTCATCTACAAATTGATCTATGTTGCTCCTCCTTTAAAACAAATTGATCAACGTTGTCTCAGATACTGTATTTATTTATTTGTTGTTGTCACTAATTAAAACTGATAAATTGTTACATATTAGATATGTTCTGTTTTGAAATTGTTACATGATATTAGATATGTTCTCATGATATATATGTTCAGTTTTGAAATCAATCTTGGGCCAATATTAGATATGTGTACTATATATAGGTCATATATATCAGACTTGAAATCATGCTTATTATTTGTGTAACTGCATTTATATATATAGGTCATATAAAATGGACCGGAAATGGATGTCTGCCAATCGATTGACAAGAGAGTATGAAAATGGAGTGAAGGAGTTTGTTGAGTTTGCAGTGATGAATGCAAAAGATCCAAATAGAGTCGTTTGTTCTTGTTTAAAATGTTGTTTTGGAAAACGCGTTAGAGCAAATGAATTGGAAGGACATTTAGTATGGTATGGAATTGATCAAAGCTATACATGTTGGATAAGACATGGTGAGAAAATAAATGGAAACACCTGCATAGATACATATGCTTCAATTGATTTCGACACAGATAAATATGAGTCGGACCGAGTTGAGGAGATTGCAAAAGCAGTTGAAGAAGATCTTCGTGATTGTTCTAACATGTTTGAGAGCTTGTTAAGTGATGCAGAGAAACCATTATATAATGGTTGTACTAAATTCACAAGACTGTCTGCGATATTAAAGTTGTACAACTTAAAAGCGAGTAATGGATGGTCATATAAAAGCTTCATAGAATTACTAACACTCTTAAAAGATATGTTGCTAGATGATAATGAACTTCCCAGTCGAACCTACGAGGCTAAACGAATTTTGTGCTCTATTGGTATGAGTTACGAAAGGATTCATGCGTGTCCTAACGATTGCATTTTATTTCAAAATGAATATGAATTACTAAAGGCGTGCCCGAAATGCAATGTCTCTCGATATAAGAAGAAAGAATCTACTCCAGAAAAAGTCGCGTGGTATTTTCCTATAATACCAAGATTTAGGCGCATGTATCGTAGTGAAGAAGATTCAAAACACTTGACATGGCATGCAGATGAAAGAATTAGAGATGGAAAGTTTCGACACCCTGCAGATTCTCCCCAATGGGCAAAATTGATCACGAGTATCCTGAATTTGGGATTGAGTCAAGAAATCTACGACTTGCACTTTCTACTGATGGAATGATTCCACATGGGATGGTTGTACTCGATAGAATGATATATGAAAATATTAATAGGGTATGTAAAAAGTAAAAGTCGACCAAAAGGTTGTATTGCTGAACGGTACACTGTCGAAGAAGCTGCTGAATTTTGTACTGAATATCTGTCCAATGTTGAATCCATAGGGCTTCCCATGTCTCGTCATTCGGGAAGATTATCAGGAGAAGGGATAATTGGAAAGAGACTAATGACTATATCAAGGACAGCATGGGAGCAGACACAATTGTATGTTCTACACAATGATGATGAGGTTCAATCGTATGTTACAATACACATGGATCAATTATCTAGTTTGAACATGAATAGGAATCAAAATTGGATAACTCGAGAGCACAATCGAAGTTTCATAACATGGTTAAAAATCACATAAAGTCAAAGTTTAATGTAGACCCCGAATCAATTTCACAGAGATTGAGGTGGCTAGCAAATGGTAAGAGTTTACATGTCTTTTCTTACACCGGCTATGTAATTAACGTCTACACATTTTATACCAAAGAACAAGATGATCAAACCACTATGCAAAATAGCGGAGTCACTCTCGTAGCTGAAGCGATGCATATCTCAAGTGCAAAAGGCAAGAACCCAGTATATGCAAATCTATCATATTTTGGGGTTATCGAGCGCATATGGGAGCGAGACTACACAATGTTTCGTGTTCCCATATTTGGTTGCATGTGGGTCAATAATAATAATGGCGTTCGGATTGATGAGTCAGGGTTCTTGCTTGTCGATTTTAATAGGGTGGGATACAAAGATGAGCCTTTTATTTTAGCGTCGCAAGCTCAACAAGTGTTTTATATATGTCACTGATCCTGCTGATGATAAATGGTCCGTTGTCCTATCGACCAATAAAATAAGTGATGATAACAATAATGATGACGATGTTGGTAATGATCTTTTCTTTGCAACATCAGAACCACATGAAATTGATTCAACTGATGATGGTTTATATCTTAGAGATGATCATGATTAGGGAATTTGGATTAATTCATCGTTTTGTATCATTAATGGACAAACAAATGTGAATCCCACCAAGAAAAGTAGAAGGGCATCTTAATGTGTTTAATTGTTTTATAAGCCATGTAATCTGAACTGAGTTCATGTAATTTAATTGTTTGATCTGCCAGAATTGAGCATTTTGGTATTTAGCTTGAACTGTATGTAATTTTCTGCTTATACTGGGAATATTTCTTGAACTTGAACTTATCATCAAAATATGAGCTGATCATGTAATTTTGCATTGATATATATATAAGTATTATTTGGAAGAAAAAAAAAATTATTTGTAAGATAAAATTATTATTTGTAAGAAAAAAAATAATTGAACACAATTTGGAAGAAAAAATAATTTAACTAATTTGGAAGAAAACATAATTTAACTATTTGGAAGAAAACAAAATTATTTGGAATTTTTCTTGAACTTAACTGATCATCCTAAAATAATGAAGTCACACAGCCCTTGGACATAATAAAACAAAGAGGCTTTTTATATATAAAACCCTATTACAGCGCTCTTTTGAATAAGCGTTGAAATAGGGTTTTTAAAAAATAAAATAAGGTCTTTTACAGAGCTTTCTGCATAAGCGTTGTAAAAGGGTCACATAGCGTTTGCATTTAATAAAACAAAGAAGCCTTTTATATATAAAACCCTATTACAAAGCTCTTTTGAAAAAGCGCTGTAAAAAGGTCACATAGCGTTTGCATATAATAAAACAAAGAAGCCTTTTATATATAAAACCCTATTACATGGCTCTTTTGCAAAAGTGTTGTAAACGACTTTTAAAAAAATAAAATAAGGAGGTCTTTTAAAGCGCTTTCTGCATAAGCGCTGTAAAAGGGTCACATAACGAACCCGTAACTCTAAGTATTTCTTCGCACTTTTCAGGTATTGTATTTATTAGTTTTTTGTTTCACTAAAATGCATGTTGAACTTATACTGCTATGTACTTAGACTACTGCATGTTGAACTTGTTGAAGTTATACTGAACTGCATGTTGAACTTGTTGTATATAAATGGATACCAACAAAGATTTAAAATGTCAAAATGAAGAAGTTGGCAACACCAAGACTTACGAAAATGAAGTCAAATGTGGTGCAACCATAATGCAAAATGTTATAAAAGCAAGAAGTACTAGGCAAAAATTTGAGGTATACTATACTTCAAAATATCATACTATACTTTGTTTGCTGTTTATTTTTTTTTTTTTTATCTTTTTTGAAAAAGTTTGAGGTATACATTGTTTGCTATTTATAATTTGAGGTACTTACTATATGAGTTTATAAGGTGGGATGGAATGAGAGTGGTCAGCCAATTGACCCCAACAGTTCAATGTTTGTAAGTTATATTAGGGCTATTGTTCGTCAGAATATCCCCATCACAATAGATGATTGGAGAGATAAGGCATTGAAGGGTGCAAAATATGTATTGTGGGCTGATATACAAGTAATTATTTTACTTCACTTTTTTACTTATAATTTTTTACAGACTCCTTTGAAGTACTTTACTCAAACTATATCTTTATTTGGTTTGGAGACAGCTTTTGATGTTGACGAGGTGAGAAATAGTTATGTGCTGAGAGTTGCCGGGAAAATACACTGGGGTTTTAGATCACACCTCTCAAATTGCTATCTAAGAGACCGAGATGGAAATATGAATGCGGAAGCTCCAAAAATATACAAAAATTATATATCAAATGAGGAATGGAGCGCATTTGTAGCAAAACGTTCGGACCCCGCGTTTGTTGTAAGTGATTAATTTATTAGCATTTGTGTTTTATTATTCATATTCATAGCGTATTTTAAATTTTTACAAGATTGTTATTTTTTTTATATAGAATATTAGTAAGGCAAATCACGAGAGGGCAAAAAATATTCCCCACCCATACAAGAAATCTCGTATGGGATATGCACGTCTAGAGCAAAAACTTTTAAGTAATTAAACATCACTTTTATATAATGTGGTACATTATAAACTATACTTTCTAACTAATATTTTGTTTATGATCTTAACGAGAATAGCTACAATACACCCAATCCGATCAACCGTTGGGTCGTCATATATTGTGGAAGGAAGCTCGCGTAAATAAAGATGGAGTGGTTGATAACGAAAATGTTCAAAAAGTAATAGAACTTTGTGTAAGTATATTTATCACTTTAATATTTTTTAATATTGTATTTTAAAAATGATATTGAACTTATCTTTTTAATCCTACGTGTATTTTAGGCGAATCTCGAACAAAGTTCAGAAAATCAAGAGGACAACAAGAGAAGCGCCAAAATCCATCTAACGTGGAAGTATTAGAGAAGATCAAAGTATTACCAGAGCAAGTGGCATTCTTGGTGAAGACGAATATAGACAAGCAACTTGCGGATTAGCTCCAACGTGAAATTCAAATGAAGAGTGAAAACGCGAGTTGCAACATTGGTCTCAAAAGTCTTCCTGAGGTAATTAATTACTTAATAAAATAAGAAATTCATTCAAGCTAATTGTTTCACATACTTATGTATTAACCATTGATTTAGGGTGTCACTCCATGCGTGCTGTACTTATCCTCCCCTACTCATCGCAAGGTTGGAAAAGGAACATTGTGCAACACTCTGGGCGAAGTATTGCACAACACACCGATCCTTGCGGGCCATGTCAAAGTATCACCAGTTATTGCTTTGGAACCAAATGCACCGTTGCCTATACCGGACAACGATGCAGATCTGAAGTATTTGGGTGAAGCAATTGGCAGTTACGTGGCATGGCCTAAACATCTTGTTGCCCTTGATAATGTATGTTTGATTAATTGAAATGTATGTTTAATTGATATGTATATTTAATTGCACGATATATGATTATGATTGAGTATATTTAATTGCTGAATTTTTTCCGATGTTAACTTTAATTTCACATATATTTTAGATTCAAACAAAGTCTAAATTGAATGATAAGAAGGTTCCCATAAATGAGTTAGTTACATCGCCCGAAAAGATTTGTCACATTTATTCTGTAAGGTTTGTCATTTTTTCATATTCAATAAACTAACAAAGTGATTAACCTCTTTTTGTCAGATTCAATCTAATAAACCACCCGCACAGCAAACCAGCTGCCAGAATAAACCAGCACCCGCACCACAACTGGATGTTCGTGGTAAAAATAAAGCCGACAAACTTCAAAAATTGGAGGATAATAAAGCTGGCAAACTGCAAAAGCTGGAGGCTAATAAAGCGGCCAAAGTTGCTGCTCAAAAACTGGATCGTGTAAAACCAGTTGCTGCTCCTGCTCCTAAAATAAGTCAGCCACGACTTGCTCGATATGGGTTGTGTCTTGACATACAGGCAAAAACAAATTATGGCAGCAACAACGATTCACGAATAATGAGGATGAGTATGAAGAATTTCTAGAAAAAGAGCACATATACGAACTTCTCGACCATAAGGAGCTGAGTGCTACTGTCATCACCTTATACATTAGGTAAAAATTACTTTTAATTGCATTTAATTGTAATTAATTTAATTTATTTGTATTTAATCTAATTTGAAATTTTTGTTTAAGGTTTTTGTATGAGAAATTCGTGTGCACGCGCAGATTGTCAAATAGATTTTCATTCTTGTCTCCACATAAGATTTCGATGCTTAAACACGATCCAGTGAATGTAAAGAAATACGTTGTAGATATCCTATTAGGAAATAAAGAGAAGGATAAGTTGTTCCTTGCACCATATAATCCAGGGTACATAATTATATATTCTTTATTTATATCTTTTTTAATTTATGATATCTTAATTTATTAGTTGTGTAAACCAAATTTTTGTTGTTGTAGGGCACATTGGGTGCTATTTGCAATCAATGTGACCTCTAGAGTTATATACTACCTAGATCCCTTGCACGTTCATTACAACAATCACCCCGAGATAAAGACTATGTTCAACACGTAAGTAATATTCATTTATTTCTTACACATATATATAAATAATGTGTTTGTTAATGCTATAATAATCACATTTATTTATTCGATAGTGCTTTACAAGTTTTTCGAGCTCAAAGAGATGCTACAGTGTCGAAGCAAAAGTCAAATAACATCACATGGATTCCAATAAAGGTTTAAAATATATGCCTTTAAAATTTCATTTACAATCAATGCACAAATATTTATTGACTAATATGTTTTATTTTATAGTGCCCTCGTCAAACTAACAACATCAACTGTGGGTACTATGTATTGCGATTCATGAAGGAGATTGTTGATAAGAATCAAACTATAATCCCAGAAACGGTATGGTATTTTCATTATTTGATTTTCATATATAAACTATGTATATATTTGATTCTAACTTATTTATGTTCAATTTTTATATTGCACAGTACTTTGACAATTCCAGTCCAACATACTCTAAAAGAGATCTAATTGAAATAAAGGAAGACTGGTGTCAGTATGTGATTGAAATGAGGATTATTTGATTTGCTGGGAAATGGCATGATGCAAGGGATAGTTATATGCTGCAAGGGGTAGTTCTGTTCTGATATGTACTTCTCTGATAGTTATATGTATATGAATATGTAGTTATATGAATAGGGCACATTTGAAAAGCTGTGAATATGTAGTATATATGTGAATATGTATATGAATCTGTAATTTGTTCTGATATCAATATGTAGTATATATGTGAAAAGCTGTGAATATGTATTCAGATATGTTGTAATTTGTTCTGTGCTATTGTGTAATTTGTTGTGAACTGATTGTGTAAATATGTATAGTTATAAAGTTAATTTGATTGTGAAATGATCGTGTGAACTGATTGTGAATTGATTCTGGATGAAAATGATTTTGGAATAAAAATTAAAAGACAACGCTTTCTAAAAAAATGCCATAAAAAACCAAAAAGCGCTTTTTAAAATTTACAGCATTTTTTAATAAAACTAAAATAAGAAAAAAAAAAAGAGCACCTTTTACACCGTTTTTTCAAAAAAGCGCTGTAAAACGAGCATAATCAATTTGAAGAATTTACAAACTCAATATAAACAAAATACGAACATAATCAATCTAGAAGAACTGCTCAGATTGTATTCAGAAATAAAGAATTGGCTAAAGAACATATTATCCAAAAACATCTTTTTTAGAATTATTTTTGAATAAGATCATTGTTGACCAAACTAGGAATGAAGATACAATTCAGAATTAAACAAGGACTAAATTGTAGCGCTAGTTTTATCTATAAATAGATACTCTAGGCTGAAGAATAATATCATCGAAAATCAGAAAAGATTAGAAGAACTCATAAGCTCAAAATTTCAAATTCATTTTTTGAATTTAAAGAGAAAAGCACTTTTTCAAGTTAGAAATGCTTTCTAAAGTGTTTTTTCTTAGAGTGTGAGAGTTATTATTGTTATTGTTATTATTATCAGCTTTGTTAGAAGCAAACACTTAAAGTTCCAATCTTTTGTATCCAACTAGATAGTGGTTGAGTTCATTCTTCAATCCTAGGTTGTCAGGCTGTTAGGAGAAGACTTGACTTGTAGGGTCAAGGTGGTTAGTTCCTAAAAAGTCTGGGGTAATCAGGCAATTTGGGAAGACTGACTTGGAGGGTCAAATGTTTTTAGGTATTTGAATTAGTGGATTAAAGCCTTATGAATGGTGAGACTTGATGTAACCAAGTTAATAATGAACTAGGATAAATCTATGTGTCCAATTATTTATGCTTTCATTTTTTGCTGCTTCTGAACCCAATTGCTTTTTATCTAAGTAATTCATAAAAACCAACTAGTCTTCATCAAATGTGCAAAAAACTTATCAACTTTATCAAACACAATTCAACCCCTTTCTCGTGTTTGCACATTCAGCATGTTCATGCTCTTGAGGTTCTTATCAATACTAAAACTTAACAAACACGTATGAGGGAAGTTAGAGAGTGTGGAAGTGGTTGTAGTGTTGGGTGGGAGCTGGTGTAGGAGAGAAATGAGACCTGTTTCATTTTGGTGGTGGAGGGTTGAAGATTGGTTGTAAATTGTAATGGTTGATTTGTTTTACGTGGTTACGACTTACGAGAGATTTGGGAATATGAGGTTTTTCTTAGTTTTCCTATTGTTTATAAACTGCTTGCTTATAAAAGATGTATATTAGTTAGACCACAATTGTGGTGTTTTGTTTTTATTAATTCAAATAACTAATTTACAACTTTACTCAATAATAAACAATTAAACACATGTTAATAAAACCCCACCCTGCAAATTCCGGTCAAAGATATATTTGGGATTAAAAAATCAGAAAAGAAATAAGGAGTCAAATGGTGCGTTTGTTTCAGATATATTTTTTATTGTTTGAATGGTGTTTGTTTCAGATTTTTGAAAAATCATTTTGTTAAAAAAAAAAAATCATTTTTTGGCTAAAAATGAAAAGCTACAAATAGTAGCTTCTCACATTCGCAAGAGAAAATAATGTAATTATGCTTATGCTTTTTGGAAAATTCAAAATGTCCTCCATCAATTTATACTAGGGTTTTCTCTATACTACTGCATCAGTTTCACACATTCAATGGTGACAATTTCTCTCATTCCATGAGACTTTGAATCGTTGATATAGGTTTTCATCAAGTAAGTTTTCTTCTCCTTTTCAATTTCTCCGCATCGTATTTTTGTTGTTTCTATGTCTTTTATTTGAATCATTTTATTTTTACATTATTCATATGTTGTCGATTTTTTTTTTGCTTTTGTATATTTATTTATTGCTTTTTGAAGAGTAATTTAGATACATTAATCAATTCTGAAATGTGTCTATGAAATGATAATTAGAAAAGTCACTTCTTTTATGGTAATTTTGTACTTAAAAAAATTACTTTTATAAAATTGAATACAAACAGATTAAAAATCATTTAAAAAAAATAATTTTTATGATGATAAACAAATGGAAATAAAAAAATTCATTTTTAAATAAATATCTACAAAATAATCTCTAAATTCTTTAAACTAAAAGTCATTTTTATTTAAGCTCAAACAAGCACACCCAAAATCGTACAATTGAAATCTTTAAAAAGCTTAAAATGATTTTTACTTAACTATTTTCCTATACATGTCCGTGTATCGTATTTTGTCTATATTTTCCCCACATCTTAGAATACTTCTCAATAGGTTACCTCACAAACTACTTCAAGTTATGAACGCTTCTAGATACAAATCTAGAATTCATGAGTGGGAGGAATCATATAGTTAAACAAAAATATATATAAATGATGAAAGGGAGTGATAAAAATGGAAATTTAAAATTATTATAAAAATAGGAAAATTTAAAAAGAAACATTTGAAATAGTTTAAGTAGATAATTCGAAAATGAAAAGTCGAATTAAAAATTTGGGAATATGAATACATAAAATTGACACCTTACACTTACATTCTAATTTTCTTAATATTTGTAAGCAAGACAATGAATGCAAGCTTATAATTAAAGATGGAAGTAGTAATCTATTATCTATATATATATATATATATATATATATATAGACTCCGCTGCCACCTCATACTATTTCCTCCACGTATGCGAACATTTGTCACCTCAGCTAAAAACCTTGTGTACAGTTTCCCCTCTTCATAGAGAGTTTTTCTATTCACTTTCTAAATACATTTTCCGCTCTCCCCGGACCAACCTGGATTTGCCCTCGAAAGTCTCTTTGCATTTTGTGAGCAGAGCATGCAAAATCCAGTAATGAATCTTAGTAAAATTGCCTCCCGGATCTGCCGTCGAAAGTCTCTTTGCATTTTGGGAGCAGATCATGCAAAATCGAGCAACGAATCTTTGAAAAATCTGCCCACGAAAGTCTCTCTGCATTTTGGGAGCAGAGCATGCAAAATCGAGTAGTGAATCTTAGAAAAATTGCCTCCCAGATCTGCCCTCGAAAGTCTCTCTGCATTTTGGGAGCAAATCATGCAAAATCGGGTCTCTAAACATCTATAAACATGAAAAGCTCGGGTAGAAGCACATGCAAAAGGAGAGAGGAAAAGTAGAAAAAGGAAGGGGGGAGGAGACTCGCCTCATCCTCGTAGTCATCCTCTCGGTCGCTTCTGCTTCTGTTCCTCGCAAAATGATTTGTTTATAATTGGTTGATTACATATATTTAATTAATTTTATAGCAAACCGTCCAAATTTTTTTGTCATGATGCATGTATGTTAGGCAACAATGCAAAAATTCACTGCATAGATTGTCAGCATGATGAATGTAGAGAATTTGTTTGAAAGCCAAGGTGGTCCAATAACTATATCTCAGGTAAATAAAGAAAATTGGTATTTAAATATGTTCTCTTATTTCTTTTATTTTAGGTAACATTTCTTTTTTTTTTTTTTACTATAAACTTTTTTATGGCAGTTCTTTACTATAGAGTTTATGCAGTCAATTATGTATAATAAACTGTGATGCTTAATTTGGCAGATTGAGAATGAGTATGGACCTTTGGAATGGGAAATTGGTGCTCCTCGAAAAGCTTACACCAAATGGTTTTCTCAAATGGCCGTTGGTCTAGACACCAGCGTACCGTGGATAATGTGTAAGCAAGAAGACGCTCATGATCCTATTGTAAGCTTTTCTTCCTTTTTCATAAATTTGATCAAAGAATTTGTGTGTTGTGTTGCTTTGAAGCGTCTTTTTCGTTAAAATTCTTAACCTGTTCCTTTAAATTTATATGACTTATGTAGTGGCGGGGTTTATAATAGTGTTATGCTTATTTTGTTTGTGCTAAGGTTGTTGCTTTTACTATGCCATGATATTTTGATATTCTATTATCTTCTACACTTTTATTATTTTATTCATAAGAAAAGGAAAATTAGTGAAACTGCTAAGATTTAATTTCAATTAAAATTTTTGTAAAATGAAGCATGTGTTGATTCTTCTCTCTTGCATCTTTTTCTTTCTAATATGTATTTATTGTGTTATGTAGATTGATACATGCAATGGATATTACTGTGAAAACTTCACTCCCAACAAGAACTACAAACCCAAAATGTTGACTTAAAATTGGTCTGGCTGGTATGTCATTCAAAATAATGTGACCTTTAAGGCCGAAAATATTTCATTTGCGGTTCTTTATTTAGTTTTGTGCTTCATATTTTTCAGGTGCACTGATTACGGGAGCGCCGTCCCTTATAGACCGGCAGAAGACTTGACGTTCTCAATTGCAAGATTCATACAAAATCGCGGCTCATACATTAACTACTATATGGTATTTTTATGTTATCTTTCTGCATAATATTTGATTTGTTCGTTGTGAATAATAATACTAATAAATTACAAATATATGTTCTGAAAACTTACGATTAGTGTATAATAATATCAAATATTTGATTCCAGTACCATGGTGGAACTAATTTTGGAAGAACATCTGCTGGCCTTTTCATTGCCACAAGCTATGACTACGATGCACCTATTGATGAATACGGTATGCAGTAGTAAGGTTTAAATTTTTTACGCGTTTTGAAGGATGACTATTAAACACATTAAGATCTTTTCAGAAACATAAGAAAGCTTTTTGCACTAACCTATGTTTGTTCAACTCTACCATTAAATCAGGACTTCTAAGTGAACCAAAATGGGGGCATCTAAGAGATTTACATAAAGCGATAAAGCAATGTGAGCTGATTTTAGTGTCTGTGGTTCCGACAGTGTCATGGCCGGGATAAAACCTTGAGGTAAAATCCATGAGCTGGTTCATTATAAAAAGTGCAATATTATTACTGTGTTGAAGATTCATTTGATTTCTTTTGTTAATGTAGTCTTAGGTACATGTTTACAAGACGAGCGCCGGTTCCTGTGCTGCATTCCTTGCAAATTATGATACCACATCTCCGGCAAAAGTTACATTTGGAAATGGCCAATACGACGTACCGCCTTGGTCTATCAGTATTCTTCTTGAGTGCAAAACTGTTATTTTCAACATTGCAAAGGTAATATGAGACTGCTGAATATGTTATCATAAGTTTTGCATTTTAAATTTTGTTTAATGAAGTTTTGCTGAATATATTATTATTATTATTATTATTATTATTATTATTATTGTTATTATTATTATTATTATTATTATTATTATTATTATTATTATTATTATTATTATTATTTAGCATTTAATATTAAGTATAACTATTAATGTGTCATTAGTTACAAATTAAAGTACAATCAATATATAAATTTTTTTTACGTATACTATTCTACTTCTTCAAACAATCTCTTCGATTACTGCCTTGCAACTCAATTATTTTCAAGTAAGTAAATATAGTTGGAAATTTTTTTTCTTCTGCACAAATAGCTTTTAAGTAAGTGGTATTTTGTAACATGTTATACCTATTTGTTCAGTTTTCTCAAAACCTTGATTGTTGTTAGTTAGAGTATTATTTTTGCAGACATATTTGATCACATTTACGACATGAAAATATATTGGCTCCTCAAAAGACAAAGAAGATTTTCTATATTCAGCTTTATATGAGTGTTATTATTGTGTCTTCGGGAGAAAACTATTTACCATTTATAGATAAAAGGATAATGTTTAATATTTAGATAAAAAAATTATTTGTTGGTTTTTTACGGAGATGTTTTTTGTTGTCAAATTTTTTAAAAATACTACCAATTTGAAGTTTCTACGTCTGTTTTACTTCTACTCAACCATACATACGAGTTGTTTAAGAAAATTCTCAAGTCATGTTGTATAGAAGTCTCAAACTCAAAATATTGGAATTTAGATTTGTCATTTCTTTGACAGGATTAGAATGAAATAAATACCAAATGACAAATTCATTTTTATATTTTTCTAACAATATTTTGACTATAAATTTATATTAGACAACACAAAAAAAGAGCATGACTAATCTGATTTTGCGGTAGATAATTACATATATTAATATTTATTAAAATACTTTTATGATTTTTAACACTAAATATAATTTATGAATTTGTTTGTAGGATGATCTTCACTATGAATTTTTAATACTAAATATATGAATTAGTTGCAATTACGTTCTGCAAAATATTTTACATATTCTCAAATGTGTGTTTGTCGACTCATATATAATAATTACTCAAATAAACTCACTTGAAAAAATACTCTACAAACAAAATGAATAAATTATATTATTTTTGAAATTTTAAAATCTTATTCACAATACTACTAATATGTTAAACTCTATATATCCTGCGCAACGCGCTGGTTATATTCTAATGTATCTAATTACAACAAAATTTTCTTGAACACTAATGATCCTAAATAATTCTGAACCAACGACCTTCTAATTCTGAGAATCTTGAACAAACCCCTCCAAATTTGTAACCCTACAAATTTAGTCTTGAATATTCCATTTTATGTAGCAGACACTTCAATCTTGAAGAATTCAACACCTTGAATCTTCGACTTCTTTGAAAGTTTCCACCTTCAACCTTGAAGACCAATGAAAATCAAAAAACATAGAATCCCCATTTTCTTGGTAATTTTTTTTTTTCTTCTTTTTTACTTCAAATCAGTTTACTGTTGATTCCAATCAAGTTCCACAAACTAAGAACACTCAAAATATAAATTTCTATCTTAGTTTTTCACAATGAAGATCAATCGCATCTAAGAGATTAAGAATTTTCGAAAAAGCTGTGATTAATTAGATATGGTGAGAAAGTTGTGATGTTCCTTAGTTTGAATGAATGGTAAAAAATGTATATATTGATAATGACAAAACCAATTTGATGCACTAAAAATTAAAAAAAAAAATACATGCCTAATTCGAATCATGTTAGTGTTGATTTGAATCAACATAATTTAAATTCAAAGTTAATTTTGACAGGGTGATTCGAATCCTCTCTAACTTCATTCAAATAGACGTAATTCCAATTCAAAATTGATTTTGACAAGGTGATTTTAATCAACATAATTTCAATTTAAAGTTGATTCAAATCACATATAACTTGATTGTAATCAACATAATTTATATTCAAAGTTGATTCAAATCGCATATACCTCGATTCTAATCAACGTAATTTCAATTCAAAGTTATTTAAATGTATGCTTAAAAAATCAATATTTGGAAATATTTTCAAAGATCCCAATGACTTAGACATTGATTTTAATGCAAAATTAAAATGTTAGATTCTCATATCCTAAAATGCAAAAGATTGTTGAAACAAATTCGTTTACGTCATCTAATCTAAACATAGTTTTAACATCATTCAAAATAAAATAAACCTAAACCTAAAGAAACATTTACTCACAACAAACAAAAATATGAATGAATAAATATATAGAAGGAATATTTATACAATTTAGGAAAGTAATATTCTAAAGAGATCCCGAAACTAACTTTTACTTAATTTTTGACACTATCATTGAGTCAAAACAAAATTTGACACATCATTATTTACATGTTAATTAACGTCTTTGCATACTATAATTACAAATTGACGGATAAAACTTTGCTATTGAAAATTACTCTTTTAATTTAAAAATTAAATTAATAGAAGGTTCTCTTAAAACTTAGAAGTGTTATTTAAAAAGACTTAATAAAAAAAAATTAATTATGCATCGCTAAGAAATATATATTTATAATCTAATTACATAAAAATTACTCTTTTAACTTTAAAAACAAGTCAATTTGATTTGTTAATGTCACCGCAAAACTAAACTTGAAACATAATCTCTTTTTATAAGCAATTCAAATCAAGTGCCTAGGAGTTTATCCTTACACATAACTAATTTAGGGTCACAACAATTAGTATGCAAAGAATATTATTTTTTCATGTAGGTTTAGGCTTCAACATAAATAAAAATATTTAATTCCAACAAATAAAAAGCATCACAAATGTGAAAAGATACAACAATTAGCTACTTAATTAAAATGTTTTACATCTCAAAAAAGAAAGATAAACAAGTAGTTCACCTTAAATCTCCAAAATACATTTCACCTTAATTTAATCTATTTTGAAGCAGCAAGACTTTCATAATGAGCTTTGTAGAAGGCCAAAAGTGTTTCTCTAGGAGGAAGTGTTTCCTTTACAATTGGATGATTTTTAAAGTCTTGACTCCATTTATAAAGCTTGGGAAATTTCTCATTGGTGAACAATTTCAATCCTATTGCTTCATATAAAATAGAGAGCCAACAAGCTATTAAGACAGCAGTAATGTCAAGAAAGCCAATATCTTCTCCACCAAAGAATTTGTCCTTGAGCTCATTCTCAAGAAATTGAAGAGCCACTTTTGTTTCCTCAATAATCATCTCACGTTCATGCTCATCAATAGTGTAAAAAGTTTTCGTCATAGCACTAAAACACTGGTCACACAAATTAAGGTAATTAATATAAAAAATTATGCATGATAAAAGTAGAAAAGAAAAAATGTAAACTAACAAAGAGAATGGCACACTTGTTAATATAGACTCCCACATAAACATTATCTAATATTGTGCCATTTCATTCAAATATTGTCACTTCAACAAAAATCCTATGTGGCACGTCTAAAATGTTTTTCCTCTTCAATTCTCCTTATCATTCAACTCTCATTTTACTTTAACACACATTTTACTATTATTATTATTATTATTATTATTATTATTATTATTATTAGTATTTAACATCTAATATTATGTATAACTATTAATGTATCATGAATTACAAATTAAAGTACAATCAATATATAAGTTTTTTGTTTTTGTTTTTATGTATACTATTCTACTTATTCAAACGATCTCTACAATTAGTGCTTTATTAAAAAGAAAACTGAAACTCCAATATTTATTTTGCCGTTATATTTTGCTTAATAACTCTTATTATTGCATTGGACTGCACTATTATGACTTCTCTAATTCTGAATTTGTAATGGTTTAAATGGTCAATATATATTTTTTTCTTGTAACTATTTTAACACGCTTTATGCAATTAACTTTTATATCGCAACGTTATGCTGTTAACTTTTATATCGCAGGTTCTCCACTGCCGCGAGAAAACATTTTGTAAACCTAAGTTTTCACAACCCTACTTTATCAACTCAAAAGGAAATCTCTCTGCACCCCAATTATTTTCAAAGAAGTAGATATAGTTGGAAAATTCTTTTTTTTTTTTTTTGCACAAATAGCTTTTTAGTAAGTAGTATTTTGTAACATATTATACCTATTTGCTCATTTATCTCAAAACGTTGACATATTTGATCTCATCTACGACATCAAAGTATATGGGCTCCTCAAAAGATAAAGAAGATTGTCCATATTCAGCTTTATATGAGTGTTATATTGTGTCTTTGGAAAAAAATCTATTTACCATTTATAGATAAAAAAATAATATTTAATATTTAAATTAAAAAAATTTTGTTTGTTTTTTTACGGAGATGTTTTATGTTGTCAAATTTTGTTTGTTTTTCGCCTCTACCTGCCATCTACTTATACGTTTTTTTTTGTCTCGATTGATCAACTTTATATTTTTGCCTCTATCTGCCATCTATTTATTTGCTAGCAATTGTATTTCTTCAACTTCTTCTGAATTGAGAGTACATATGTCTCTCTTGTTTACCCCAACATTCGTTTGACAATGGTACTTCTCTTCTATAAATTACATTGATAAAATATAATATATATTATTGATATAACTACTATATCAATAATCATTTGACAATTGAAACATGAAACTTCATATTGATTTTTTTAAAATTCCATTTAAATTAAATTAACTAAAATATACCCGCACAACGCGCGGGTTAGTATCTAGTTAAAAATAAAATGTAAGTACATATTAGTATTTTGTTTTAAACGTAATAATTAAATTTGAAATTACAGTTGAAGTATACAGATCTCCATTTATACAATAATATAAAAACAATATTGAAAAAAAAAATCAAAATAAAGCTAGGCACAAGCCTCTAGTACTCCATTTTTACAAGATAAACTCCATTGATTTCTTGTCATGACTGAGTTTAACGTGGCCTGTATACAAATATATAATAAGAGGAGACACAATGAAGACGTGAGTAGATCTTACATCATGTAAAATGAATAAGTAAAAAAAAGATGAACATGCATCCATGATTCATATAAACCATGATCACAAAAATCACAACAATATAATATCACTTAGTATAAATGAATGATCTTTCAATGCTCAAAATGCACTTCTTGAAATTCATGTTGTGTGCCCAGCTAATGTAGAAAAACTTTGATTGAGAGGTTATGCTCTATATCATATGCAAAGTGCAATCCCCATCTAGATTATATGTATTCATAGTGTACATACACTCTCACAAAGACGATACTATCAAGTAAAACTCAATAAATTACTCTCCTCCAATGAAGTTTAAACCTCACTTCTAAGTTTCTTAGATGATATATCAAACACCTAAGTCATAATAATTTTTTTACATGATTCTAAAGCAACTAAAGAAATTGAAAGTTAGATAGAAATATATGAAAGTGTGAGAGAAATCATATATAAGAGAAACAATTAAAGGCTTTAACATAATAGAAACTGTGTTTTAATTTAACTGTTACCTTAAACACTGACAATGATCTTCAACGCAATACATGATTTTAAGAGGGGGACACTGATATTTTTGACAATCATTGTGTGACTTACACCTATATGCTGTAATATAAAGTAAGAACAAAGAAAAGTTAGCGAAAAATTGTGAAAGATTTTGTATAACATGATAATATGAGAATGAACTTACCACCAACGGCGACTAAAAGAAGAAATAGAGACACTAAAAGGATCATAGTGTAAACAACCTTGAGAGTTTCGGCCATTTTTTTCTACCTTTTTATACAACAAGTAGACAATTGTTTGATCACTTTATATAATAAAAACCTAATGTTATGTTTACTTCAATTAAAAAGTTTTTAGGAGTTAGGTTAGTGCAAGAAACCCTCCATTATAATTTCAATAATTAATAAGTGTCTCTAATGTACATCGATGTATCATGTTTGTCCCTTAAGCTAATGTAACTGATCACTTGACCTTTGACCTTTGAGTAGATCTTCACATAAAAATATAATTTGTAATTCGAGTTCATTCTTGTTTACCAACCTTAAATTTTTATTTTTGTTTCTTATCTTTCCTTTCATATTAGTATCAGGATCAAAACAAACATTACGCTTCAATGAAATACATATTAAGACACATTGAACTTAACCAAAAACCCTTTATATATTTAAATCATTATTAAGTGTCTCTTAAATTTATCGACGGATTCTGTCGTCGTTAGTATGAGTTCGTGGGTCTGATGGATTCAGACGCCGTCCTCTCCTCCGTCCCCTTCTTTGTGATCTGATTCTGGATTCGTGGGTCTGGTAACTTCTGTTGATATATCCCATAGCCGTTCCCTCCGTCTAGATCTATTTTTGTTGTGATCTATTTATATTTATGAGATTGGATTTTCTAGTTTGTGTCACACCCAAACCCCAAATAAAAAATATTTAATTTTCTTATTTTTAAAACAATGAAATTCTTCAAATAAATAAATATATAAACTTTCAAACATTTATTTTTATTTAAGGTAAATAATATCACGTAATCATGAACATGCCACATAAATCCAAAATTTTTATCAAACTTAACAACTCAAAATCATAATATCAGACAACAAAATCTTTTATGAAGTACACATACATAAGTTTAATATTAAGTGCAAATGTAGTCCCAACCCAATGTCACTATTTAAGTATCGGCCATTTTTTTCTACCTTTTTATACAACAAGTAGACAATTGTTTGATCACTTTATATAATAAAAACCTAACGTTATGTTTACTTCAATTAAAAAGTTTTTAGGAGTTAGGTTAGTGCAAGAAACCCTCCTTTACAATTTCAATAATTAATAAGTATCTCTAATGTACATTGATGTATCATGTTTGTCCCTTAAGCTAATGTAATTGATCACTTGACCTTTGACCTTTGAGTAGATCTTCACATAAAAATATAATTTGTAATTCGAGTTCATTCTTGTTTACCAACCTTAAATTTTTATTTTTGTTTCTTATCTTTCCTTTCATATTAGTATCAGGATCAAAACAAACATTACGCTTCAATGAAATACATATTAAGACACATTGAACTTAACCAAAAACCCTTTATATATTTAAATCATTATTAAGTGTCTCTTAAATTTATCGACGGATTCTGTCGTCGTTAGTATGAGTTCGTGGTTCTGATGGATTCAGACGCCGTCCTCTCCTCCGTCCCCTTCTTTGTGATCTGATTCTGGATTCGTGGGTCTGGTAACTTCTGTTGATATATCCCATAGCCGTTCCCTCCGTCTAGATCTATTTTTGTTGTGATCTATTTATATTTATGAGATTGGATTTTCTAGTTTGTGTCACACCCAAACCCCAAATAAAAAATATTTAATTTTCTTATTTTTAAAACAATGAAATTCTTCAAATAAATAAATATATAAACTTTCAAACATTTATTTTTATTTAAGGTAAATAATATCACGTAATCATGAACATGCCACATAAATCCAAAATTTTTATCAAACTTAACAACTCAAAATCATAATATCAGACAACAAAATCTTTTATGAAGTACACATACATAAGTTTAATATTAAGTGCAAATGTAGTCCCAACCCAATGTCACTATTTAAGTATCGGCCATTTTTTTCTACCTTTTTATACAACAAGTAGACAATTGTTTGATCACTTTATATAATAAAAACCTAACGTTATGTTTACTTCAATTAAAAAGTTTTTAGGAGTTAGGTTAGTGCAAGAAACCCTCCTTTACAATTTCAATAATTAATAAGTATCTCTAATGTACATTGATGTATCATGTTTGTCCCTTAAGCTAATGTAATTGATCACTTGACCTTTGACCTTTGAGTAGATCTTCACATAAAAATATAATTTGTAATTCGAGTTCATTCTTGTTTACCAACCTTAAATTTTTATTTTTGTTTCTTATCTTTCCTTTCATATTAGTATCAGGATCAAAACAAACATTACGCTTCAATGAAATACATATTAAGACACATTGAACTTAACCAAAAACCCTTTATATATTTAAATCATTATTAAGTGTCTCTTAAATTTATCGACGGATTCTGTCGTCGTTAGTATGAGTTCGTGGGTCTGATGGATTCAGACGCCGTCCTCTCCTCCGTCCCCTTCTTTGTGATCTGATTCTGGATTCGTGGGTCTGGTAACTTCTGTTGATATATCCCATAGCCGTCCCCTCCGTCTAGATCTATTTTTGTTGTGATCTATTTATATTTATGAGATTGGATTTTCTAGTTTGTGTCACACCCAAACCCCAAATAAAAAATATTTAATTTTCTTATTTTTAAAACAATGAAATTCTTCAAATAAATAAATATATAAACTTTCAAACATTTATTTTTATTTAAGGTAAATAATATCACGTAATCATGAACATGCCACATAAATCCAAAATTTTTATCAAACTTAACAACTCAAAATCATAATATCAGACAACAAAATCTTTTATGAAGTACACATACATAAGTTTAATATTAAGTGCAAATGTAGTCCCAACCCAATGTCACTATTTAAGTATCGGCCATTTTTTTCTACCTTTTTATACAACAAGTAGACAATTGTTTGATCACTTTATATAATAAAAACCTAACGTTATGTTTACTTCAATTAAAAAGTTTTTAGGAGTTAGGTTAGTGCAAGAAACCCTCCTTTACAATTTCAATAATTAATAAGTATCTCTAATGTACATTGATGTATCATGTTTGTCCCTTAAGCTAATGTAATTGATCACTTGACCTTTGACCTTTGAGTAGATCTTCACATAAAAATATAATTTGTAATTCGAGTTCATTCTTGTTTACCAACCTTAAATTTTTATTTTTTTTTCTTATCTTTCCTTTCATATTAGTATGAGGATCAAAACAAACATTACGCTTCAATGAAATACATATTAGGACACATTGAACTTAACCAAAAACCCTTTCTATATATAAATCATTATTAAGTGTCTCTTAAATTTATCGACGGATAATGTCGTCGTTAGTATGAGTTGGTGGGTCTGATGGATTCAGACGCCGTCCTCTCCTCCGTCCCCTTCTTTGTGATCTGATTCTGGATTCGTGGGTCTGGTAACTTCTGTTGATATATCCCATAGCCGTCCCCTCCGTCTAGATCTATTTTTGTTGTGATCTATTTATATTTATGAGATTGGATTTTCTAGTTTGTGTCACACCCAAACCCCAAATAAAAATTATTTAATTTTCTTATTTTTAAAACAATGAAATTCTTCAAATAAATAAATATATAAACTTTCAAACATTTATTTTTATTTAAGGTAAATAATATCACGTAATCATGAACATGCCACATAAATCCAAAATTTTTATCAAACTTAACAACTCAAAATCATAATATCAGACAACAAAATCTTTTATGAAGTACACATACATAAGTTTAATATTAAGTGCAAATATAGTCCCAACCCAATGTCACTATTTAAGTATCGGCCATTTTTTTCTACCTTTTTATACAACAAGTAGACAATTGTTTGATCACTTTATATAATAAAAACCTAATGTTATGTTTACTTCAATTAAAAAGTTTTTAGGAGTTAGGTCAGTGCAAGAAACCCTCCTTTACAATTTCAATAATTAATAAGTGTCTCTAATGTACATTGATGTATCATGTTTGTCCCTTAAGCTAATGTAATTGATCACTTGACCTTTGACCTTTGAGTAGATCTTCACATAAAAATATAATTTGTAATTCGAGTTCATTCTTGTTTACCAACCTTAAATTTTTATTTTTGTTTCTTATCTTTCCTTTCATATTAGTATGAGGATCAAAACAAACATTACGCTTCAATGAAATACATATTAGGACACATTGAACTTAACCAAAAACCCTTTCTATATATAAATCATTATTAAGTGTCTCTTAAATTTATCGACGGATAATGTCGTCGTTAGTATGAGTTGGTGGGTCTGATGGATTCAGACGCCGTCGTCTCCTCCGTCCCCTTCTTTGTGATCTGATTCTGGATTCGTGGGTCTGGTAACTTCTGTTGATATATCCCATAGCCGTCCCTTCCGTCTAGATCTATTTTTGTTGTGATCTATTTATATTTATGAGATTGGTTTTGCTAGTTTGTGTGACACCCTAAACCCCAAATAAAAAAAAATTAATTTTCTTATTTTTAAAACAATTAAATTCTTCAAATAAATAAGTATATAAACTTTCAAACATTTATTTTTATATAAGTGAAATAATATCACGTAATCATGAACATGCCACATAAATCCAAAACTTCTATCGAACTTAATAACTCAAAATCATAATATCAGACAACAAAATCCTTTATGAAGTACACATACATAAGTTTAATATTAAGTGCAAATGTAGCCCCAACCCGATGTCACTATCAGAGTATCGGCCATTTTTTTCTACCTTTTTATACAACAAGTAGACAATTGTTTGATCACTTTATATAATAAAAACCTAATGTTATGTTTACTTCAATTAAAAAGTTTTTAGGAGTTAGGTCAGTGGAAGAAACCCTCCATTACAATTTCAATAATTAATAAGTGTCTCTAATGTACATTGATGTATCATGTTTGTCCCTTAAGCTAATGTAATTGATCACTTGACCTTAGACCTTTGAGTAGATCTTCACATAAAAATATAATTTGTAATTCGAGTTCATTCTTGTTTACCAACCTTAAATTTTTATTTTTGTTTCTTATCTTTCCTTTCATATTAGTATGACGATCAAAACAAACATTATGCTTCAATGAAATACATATTAGGACACATTGAACTTAACCAAAAACCCTTTCTATATTTAAATCATTATTAAGTGTCTCTTAAATTTATCGACGGATTATGTCGTCGTTAGTTTGAGTTCGTGGGTCTGATGGATTCAGACGCTGTCCCCTCCAAATAAACCCCCAATAAAAAAAATTTATGAGATTGGTTTTGCTAGTTTGTGTAACACCCTTAACCCCAAATAAAAAAAATTTAATTTTCTTATTTTTAAAACAATGAAATTCTTCAAATAAATAAATATATAAACTTTCAAACATTTATTTTTATTTAAGGTAAAGAATATCACGTAATCATGAACATGCGACATAAATCCAAAATTTCTATCAAACTTAATAACTCAAAATCATAATGTCAGACAACAAAATCCTTTATAAAGTACACATACATAAGTTTAATATGAAGTGCAAATGTAGTCCCAATCTAATGTCACTATCGAGTTCCCAAAATAAAAGACGTTCAAATATGACATTAACAAAAAGGTAGATAATAAAAGTCTTCAAGATAAGACGACTTCCTACACTTCGAGAGTATTTGTCTTCTCCTGTAGCTTACATCTCGTCTGCGTCCATTGCAAATGCCAAACACAAACGAGGGGTGAGTTTTGAAATTATGTATTAGTATAAGATAAATAAGGAGAACACGCAAGTAGTCAAATTAGCACAAACATGAGAAACATTCAAGAGAACAATATCAAATGTTAATTTAATTCAATCACAATAAAACAGTCACAAGGATGAAATGTTATGCATGTCCTATACTCTATACTTCCTCATCATTTGCTACCATTCTACTCTGAAGTACTTGGTTAGGAGGCCTGATACTATGCCACTACAAGAGTGGACGAACAATTCATGAATGACTAAGTCCTCATAGATCCCCTCAACTCAACCCGAGACACATATACGCGACGATCAGGGTACACTTGTGTTGCACGGTAGCTCCCAGCCTTAGGGAATAACCCAGTAATTCACTTAGGAATTCCCCACTAGAGGTACCCCCAAGGTCTATCAGTTTTACCTTACAGTTCGACTGTAGCCCTCCATGATCATGCTCATTCAGTTGTACTTCCCCGAATCACTAGGTTTGTCAAACCCTCCCTATATGATGACAACATAAACCTCACTCCAAACCTACAACACCTATCTCATACTTACTCGATTATCACAACTCAATAAGTTTCAGTTTGAATTCACAATATTCATCAGAATTTATATCATTACATATGTATATCGGTCAATCACAATAAAATCCAAATATTTATTTTACATTACTCATAATACACAGTGCAGTCTCATCAATCACATAATAAGGAGTCAAACAGGTGGCACATTCAAGTAATATCACAATTTCAATCAAGTAACAAGAACACTCAAGTACATATCATTCATACAATAACAATCAACAAAAGATTTCATAAAATCAGACAACATGCAATCTTGATATAAATAAATTAACGGCAATTCTATAGGTTGCTAAATCATATTTTAGTCCTCACTACTACCATTCATATATTATTAATTAATTATTATTACTCAATAGGGCTCGATTGTACGTAGTAAGCCCATAATGAATATCTGAGAATTTTGGTATTCTCGTTCATCCCACGTTACTTTATACTCATAAAGTCGAACCTCCTCTCACCCCTTACCTCAATTGAAGATTTCGCCCAACGAATCCGATCTGCTAACATGTCGTGTCTTCATCGCCCCTCGTCTCTAATAGTCTGCGAAATAAATAAATAAATAAATCAACGCAACGACCGAATACAGATTAATTACTTGCTCCAATAGATATATAAATTATTTATTAATAATACATAAATAAATTTTCTGCTACTTGTAATAAAACCCAAAAATATATTTAATATCTTCTAACATACATATTACTATACCAACATAAAACAAACGTCTAATTTTAATTAAAATAATACAGAATCACATATTTAAATAAATATGGCATATATCTATAGTTTGGGTGTTAAAATAGGTAAGCAATATGTCCTATGTAATGAAACTAATAGTGTTTATATTTATTTAAATTGATGAATATTGTAACAACTTTTAATTATAACTAAAATAAAAATGAAGTATTTTAGATGTAAAACGCTTGTTAAATATCTGCTCACCATTAATATAATTTGATCAATAGCCATATATTGATATAATTGATGGAATTGGGAAAATATGCTTTTTTTTAGACCAAAGTGTATCAAATTTGGAATTCAGAAAAGTGTATCAAATTGATGTAATTAGAAACATATACTCCTTTCTTTTTATTCAGACCCAATCGTATCAATTGATGGGATTAAGAAAATATACCTGCTGTATAGTATTGTTATATTGTAGTGTTGTTGTTAGAACCCAGGGACTGAAACATAGTTGCAGCGGATTTGTTTTCTTTTTCTTTCCTTCGGCGTGTACGCGTAACTTAGGCTAATGTGTATAAATATATATATATATATATATATATATATATATATATATATATATATATATATATATATATATATATATATATATATATTTATGGCACATGCATGTCGACCTATCAGCTAATGTATATATGGTAGGGGTATGTATATATATGGCTAATGTATATAAGGCTCCAATATTATTATTATTATTATTATTATTATTATTATTATTATTATTATTATTATTATTATTATTATTTACAATGATAGTAATTGCTGTTAACTTCTCTTTTGTGTTCATATATATGTATTATTTTATTTTTTGTAAGTTAATATAGTTAATATTAATGATTTAAATCAATTACTAAGGCAAACACAAAAAACACACATGAATAAAATTATAATACATATCAACACTCATATAATAATAGTAATGTACCATTATACTATTAAAATATAACAATAAGAAATTAGGGTGTTACTGCTTGGATTTTGTTTGTGTGTTGTTTTTTGGAGTGACTTTTTGAGATTAAACATTAAGCATGGTTGTTGTCAATACAATCATTTGCTCCTGGCCATGTATATGGCTTATCAATCAAACACAATGTCGGTGAAATCATACATTCAACTTCATCCATGCCAACTTTCAAGGAATTTTTTGCTCAAGCTCATCATAACTCTTTTGATTTGCCTCCCAATGCTTTGCACAAACTTTGCATAAAGGGTAAAGTTCTCACTGTTTGCATTTTAAAAGATGAATACAACTATGGTATTGCATCATGCACAAATTTCCTTCATGGTTGGGTCATTCTATCCATGGGGGATGTTCCGATTAAAATTGATGTCTTACGCGATAAGTAAACAAAACTTTGGAAAGTTATTGGTCCTTTGAAAATGGTTTCTCTTGGTAAATGATTTTTCTAGTTCACTTTTATTTTTATGGTTGACCAAAGAACTATTTGATCTATTGGGTTGTGGAATATTAATTTGAGTATCCATCGTATTTCATCTTGGCCTCTTGATTTTAACCCTCACACATTGCACCAAACTATCGTTCAATGTTAGTTGAGATTTCATGGTTTGGCTCATGAATGTTGGAGGTCGAAACCATTGTTTGAAATTAGCGGTGAAGTGATTATTCCAAAGTCTTACATTTGATCACTTTGCATGAGTGTTGATTGTTATTGACCTAACATTCCCTCTTCATGAAAGTCATCTTGTTGAATTGAAGGGTTTGCTTTTCGGGTCGATGTGGAATATCAAAAATTACCTCTATTTTGCGAGGTATGCCACATGCCACATTATTGGCCATGTCGAGTCTGGTAGAACCAAGTTGGTTTGAAGAACTATGACCCTTACATGTTTTGATGATAACATAATTACTTTGTGGAAAAAATTTAAAGTATTAATGTTTTGTTTAAGTGTGCATTTCCTAGATCAGGCATTTTATGTGACTTTGCGTTGCATCCTATGATGTTTGATCTATGTTAAAGGAAAATGGAGACTCTGCTTTGATTTCTGTATTCTAATTCTAGCGAACGCGCTTTGAAACACGTCTCTGATGATTTTCATACTACAATGTTCTGATTAGTCTGGCTCTGATAATCAGTCAATGTTGTGATGGAAGTCATCGTGCTTAAATGACAAGCTTTGAAAAAGTCAACTCTAAAGAAGACAAATTTGTGTATCATCTGTTCAACTCCCTGAATCCGTTATTTGTCTGCAGGTCCATGCGTCAGATCATAATATCCTCTACTCTTTCTATAATTATTCAGAAAACCCTTTTCTTTTGTAACCTAGACAGTAATGACTGCATCCCTCAACAACTTGATTGTACTAAGCTAGAAGGTTGAGAAGACTTGAACACATTCAGTTTGACTAGTAGGTGTTTAGTGGAAGTGTAGCTCAGTTGGTAAATTAGTGGATTAAATCCTTTAGGTGGAAGGGATTGGACGTATCTACCATGTTGGTGGTGAACTAGGATAAATCAGTTGTGTCGTTCTATTTTTCTTTTTATTTGATTTTGTTTTCATCGCTTTCTCTTGAAACCATTTTAAAATAAAACTCAATTCAAACCCCTTTTTTCTTGTGTTTCTCATTCTACAATTGGTATAAGAGCTATTGTTGAGGCAAAATCCCAAATTAATGTTTTGATGTAAACAAACAAAAGTCAATTAAAGACTCTAATTATGATTCTAAATGATGTGTTAATTTAACATGTGCTTTTGAGTGTAATAATCTAATAGAGGTATTAAACAATGCAAGCAAAATCAGAAAGCAAAAAATGAACAAAACAAAACCAAAAACTTTCTTGACAATATTCTGGAGAACCAAGAGCGTTCTCCACGTTTTTTCATTTTCATCAAGCAAGTTCAAATCATCTGTTAATGCAAGGAAAACTCCTGCAAATTACAAATGGATATCCAGTACATCTACAAGGAATATAGAACTCTCACATCAACAAAAGAAACACTCCAAAAGATCAAAGATTAAAAAGCATGACTCAAAGCAAAACTGACAAATGATCATTCTCCAGCATGTTTACATCAGTCTCCATAATGTTAACATCATTCTCTAGCATGTTAACATCAATCTCCAGAATGTTAACATCATTCTCCAGCATATTAATAATCAATCTCCAGCATGTGTAGATCGTTCTCCAGCCTATTTTGCACGAATCAAAAGACATTCTTGATTTGAATACATTAAGCACATCTCTAAGATGTCTGTATGCATAAACAAAGGATCATTACAATTAAGAATGAGAAGCTACAGTTCGTACATTATCATCACAGAAGCAAAAAACGCATAATGTTCAACTCAAGAACATTCATGGTTCAAAAAGTCTGGTCTTTAATCAAAAATGACACATGACAGCTGGGCACCTTTCCAACGGTCAAAATATCTGCCATTAACCTCCTTGAAGCCTATAAAAGGAACCCCAAGCTCAAGGAAAGGTTAGAACTTCAAGTGCTAAGAAAATCCATCACTTACTTACATTCATACACTCAAAAGTCTCTCATCCATCAAAAGAATCAGTCTCGAATCTCTTGTTATTATTTTACTAAATCTTTGCTAAAGAATCTAACCTCAAACAACTTTTGAGATTACTCAGATTCTGCCAAACACTTTAAATCATTATTGTGTAAACTCAAGACTATAAGTGTTGTTTATAGTTTGAGTAGTTTGTAGAAAATCCTTTTATGGTTAAAAGGTGAATTGTAAAATCCTCTCTAAAGATTGATAGGTGACCTGATTGAATTCCTTTCTGGGTGGAAAGGAATTGCTGTTACAGGTCAAGGTTGATCTGAACAAAACTATGTAAAACCCAGAACGTTCTCTGTTTGAACGCTTAGTGGAAAATCTCACAATTGTGAGGACTAGACGTAGCCCGAGCTGGGTGAACCATGATATATCATTGTGTGATATCTCTTACCTTATCTCTATTTACTTTCAGTCCTTTTGATTATCAAGTTAAATAGATAAGCTAAACTGTTGATTTTAACTAACCAATAACGTTCTCCGTTTTCTGTTTCTAGGACCAAGAACGTTCTCCGTTTTCTATTTTCACAACCAAGATCAATCTTGAGTTATTTTCTTAAGTTTTTAACAGGAAATTTTAAATAGGTGAATTTACAATTCAAACCCCCTTATGTGTAAATTGACATTGCTACTTCAGCTATGTCTTATGTGACACCCTAAACCCCAAAATAATATATAATAATTTATAATAGAATTTTTAACTTTAATTCGCAACGGATAAAGCAAATATGTTTTCAAGGAAATAAAAACTTTTGTAATTAATTTGGGATATCACATTCCTCAAAATTCAAAATGAACACTTTAAACTTTTTCCTCCTATAAAATAGTGCAATCTCCATAAACTTTGATTTAACTAGAATTTCTTAATTTAAGTCCAAAAATCTAATAGTTATAAGGTTTCATACAAAAAGTTGTTTCTAATTAAACAAATAAAAATCTACTTTCATTCCCAGTATCACCTATTAGAGCGGGGATTCTCCCAAACTTGAACTTCAAGACTCATTAACCTGTAATAACTGCGATTTCACAAACGCAGGGCCAAGCCAGTCAAACACAAACAACGAAGGAGGTGAGTTTTGAAATCATGTTAATAGTATAATATAAGTAAGGAGAACACACAATTAATCATAAATAAACCGTATCATTACACAAACATTCTTCAAGGAAAAACATAACATTATAAAGTCAAAACCACTAAAGGAAAATCAATACATTTCAATATAACATCAAATCATCTAAGAAAAATTATTATCGCACACGACACATATTAATCACCACAAAACAATCACAAGAAAATGCAATGCTATGCATGAGCTTAGACTCTACTTCACAATGTGGTACCATTCTAACTCTGAAGTACTGGGTTAGGAGGCTTGATACTATGCCACCATCCCGGTGGACGGACAATTCAAATTGGCCATTTCCTCATAGATCCCCTCAACTTAACCCAAGACACATATACGCGGCAATCGAGGTAAACGTGTGTTGCATGGTAGCTCCCGACATTTGGAGTGCTACCTCCAAGTCACCTAGGAATTCCCCACCCGAATACCTCCAAGGTTTAACGATCTTGCCTTAAGGCTCAACAGTAGACCACCACGATCAGGCTCAATTCAGTTGTACTTCCCCGGAATCACTAGGCTTGTTAGGCCTTACCTATATGATGACAAAATAATCTCCACTTCACAAATTCTCAATATTTATTTTCTCCCCTCGTTGGCCTATGATACTTCATTAATTCCGTCATCTCAGACACAAATTGGAATCACAATTATTTCATCAACTATGGGGTTACTTCCATATTCTCATCACAAATTTATAACATCGCTATCATTAATCACACATCATCATCATCACATAAACTCGTTACAAATTTATAGCATCATTATCATCAATCATACCTCATCACACAAACTCATCACAAATTTATAACTTAACAATTATTAATCATACATCATCATCATCATCACATAAAATTATCACAATGCATCCATCACATCATATAACTCATCTAATCAAACATATACCTAAAATTCATTTGACACTCAATATCACAATAATATCAAATACCACACATTTAAAGAAATTAAATCAATCAACACCTTACAAATATTTCTATTCTATATTTTAATCTCACAATTTCCATATTTTCACATTAATTAATTTATCTCTTAAAGGGCTACTTCCGTACGTAGCAAGCCCCAGATAAATCCTTGGGAAATACGATTTTCCTGTTCATCTCACAATATATTATACTCATGAATTCAAACGCTCTATCACCCCTTACCTTATTTCGATGCTTTCACACACGAATACGATTCCACGAGCAAACAACATTTGTTCATTGACTCTTTGTCCTTCAATCGATCTAACTCCAAAGTTTATGGGTAAACGTTAAAAATAAATTATGAGAAGGCACTCTAAAACTAATTTCGAAATTCGGTCAAGGATACTTACCATAAATAAGAAAACCAATCAGTGGATAATATAGCCACTTTTCACATGATCGTTTTGGCATTGGTTTCACTCAAATCGGACTTATGGTGAAGAAGAACGATGCAAGATAACGAATTCCATAAAGGGAGAAGTTGGGTATTTTAGAGAGAAATTGGGATGGTTAAAAATCTGAAAAATTGAGCTTATTTGACTAACTAAATGAGTGAAACAACAAACTAAAATTTGAACAAAAATGGTAAAAGTTGTCTGAAACAGTGTGCCAACGATAGCGTTGTTATGTTTCCTCTCCCTTCTACGGCGACGGCCACAAGTAGCTCACTTTTTTCACATACATGGGTCAAGCCCATTGGTCCCCTTATTTATTTTATGTTTTTTATATTATTATTTTTATTTTGCTAAAACAAAATTAATAGTTACTTAATCTCATTTTTCTCATTTTTAATACTCCTCCAAACATCTTTTAATTTTCCAAACATTACTAATATTTCATAACTAATATATGATAAATTAGAGTAGTTAAAATAATTAACCTTTTCAAAAAATACATATTATTAATAACCCAAACTCTCATATTCAAATTAATCACTATAATTATACTTATTTTTCAAAATACTCATGTTATAATAATACTATCATTAGAGAATAGTCAAAATTATAAAATAAATAAATATAACAAAAATATTTTATGTTAATTACTAAATCATAATAAATATATATAATAAATCACAATTCCAAAATAAGTATATAAAAATAAAGAAAATCAAACATAATATTACTACTATCTCAATATAATTATTTATAAAATAAATAATTAAAATAATATATATTTAGAAATAATTAAATATAATTAAGTGCACATACAATTAATATTAGTCAAACACAAGAAAATATCATATTAATTACCAACTCACATATACACGTAAAATTTCCTAAATCTTATTCTTTAAAATATTTACACTATTATATTATTATTTTTAGAAAAATATATAAAATAATAAAATATAACATTTATTATTCATATAACATATTTGGTCAAATATGTACAAGATTAGCACATCATAGAAAACACACCTATAAAGAAAATTAATCACAAAACTAATCAATATATATTCTAAAATAATTTTAACACCAAATTAATTATCTAAAATCCTATTTAATTAATACAATAGTTTATTATCAAATTTGGAGTGTTACATCTTAAAGTTGAGCAGTTAACCGTGTTTGAGTAATATGACTAACTCTGGTGACAAAGTTACATGTAGAAACGTTAACAAGCCTCTTGTGTTTGATGAAGAGAAATTTGAGTACTAGAAAGACAGACTCATAAGTTTATACATCTTTCATGATCTTGAACTTTGTGACATAGTCGAAGATGGCTTTGAGTCTCCAAAAGACGTTGCTGGTGTTGAAAATCTAGTAAAGATCTCCATGTTGATCAAAAGAAACAATACAAGATGCATGATAACGCTAGAACTTTCATGATGGATGTTATCACCATCAAAGAGTTCAAAAATGCAGCAACACAGAAATAGAAAATAGTATCTTAGATGCTCTGGTTCTCAACTACAAAGGAAATAAACAGGTACAAAAAGCTAAGGCAAATTTACTGGTTAGAAAATATGAACTTTTCCAGATGGAAGAATATGTAGACATTGAGACAATTTTTTCTTGATTTCAAACTCTAGTTTCCGGATTGAATATTCTCAAAATAGTTACACTACGTCTGACCAAGTCAAGAAGATTATCAGAAGTCTTCCTAAAATGTAGAGGCCAAAGGTAGCAACAATTCAAGAGGCTAAGGATCTGAACAAGCTACCTCTGGTAGAGCTGATGAGCTCACTCAAATCCCATGAGATTGAACTGATTAAAGATGAGTCCAAGAAGAAGTTAAAGTTCTTTGCTTTCAAATCCCATGGAAAGAAAATAAATTCCAGTGTTGAGTAATCTTAATCGGAAGTCCTTGCTTGGTACTAGATACTTCTTCTCATGTTTTTGCGTCAACAAATCACCAAAATTCTTTAACTGGAACTTCCAAAGCCACTTCTTGTTATAGGTTAAAGTATTCAAATCAACCCACACCAGCAAAGTCTTTAATGAAATCAAAATCATTTTCAACAATGTTGGAGAAATTTACTTGGAGTTCATGGACAACTTCTAACTGCTGAAGATTGCATTGCATGGTTGGAACATTGAAATGTTTTCGAGTGTAGGGTTTGAGGATGAACTTGAAGCCATTGAAGCAGGAGAGATTTAGATTTGTTTTAGGAAATTTCAAGGTTAGAAAGAGAGAAAGTGTGGGATTATGTGAAGGTTGTGAGTGATGAGTCAGTTTTACAAAAATGTTTGAGTTTCTAAAATCATAAGTAACGCGCACGGGTAAATACACGTGAACAACACCTGTTAGAGTATCACAAACTAAACACAACTTACAAAAAGACTATTCATATTGAAAGTAATTAAATTTAGATTCACCCGAGGCACAAATAAATTTAATTTCATCAGAGCCACAAGTAAATTCAATTTCTTAGACGTAGAACATATATACATTTAACCATTTACTCTATTTTACTAGAGGCAAGGATACAGAGACTTCAACATCATTCTTTTGTAAACATAATATTTAGGTTTTCCTTTTTAAAATTGAATTAGTCCTCAATAAGAGGTTTTGTGAAAATATCAACCCATTGATTATCAGTGTCAGCAAATTTAATGTATAAAATACCCTTCTTGACATAATCTCTTATAAATATAGTAACCTCTTGATTATCAGTGTCAGCAAATGTTACTCTCGTTGAATGCTACAACTGGCTGCTATTATATTATGCTTCTACTATGAATATAGTAATAGTCCCTTGTCTTTTGCTTGACCAAGGGATTAGATTTCCACATAGCCATGTATAGTTTCCACTGGTTCTTTTCCTTTCTAGCTTGTCTCCAACATAGTGAGTGTCACATAAACCTACTAACATGTACTAAGAGGATGGCTTATAACACATATCAAGGTTAGTAATACCTTTCAGATATCTAAAGATCCTCTTGACAGTTGTTAAGTGGGATTCTTTAGGATCAAACTCAAATATGGCACACCTACACCAAACATAGAATTAGATCTAGAGGTAGTTAAGTAAAGAAGGGAACCAATCATGCCTCTGTATACCTTTTGATCGACCTTTTTACCCGACTCATCCTTATCAAGGGAACATGTTGGATCCATTTTAAATTTCTTAAGCAATTCTTTTGTGTATTTGGTCTGATGAATAAGTACACCATTCGGGCTTTGATGAATTTGGATTCCAAGAAAGACTTTTAATTCTCCCATGATGTTTATCTCAAATTCATTATGAATTAACTTAGAAAACTCTTGGCAGAGCTTGTGAAATTTCTAGTTTTGTGAGTTTAACAATTGAGATAATGATAAAAAAATTTCATATTTTTATAAAAGATTAAGGTACTAATAATAAATAATGAATTATTCGAAAGAAATAATATTGTGAAATCCTTAAAATAAATCATTACAACTAAAAAATTCTTTAATAATCAAAATATTCAATATTATAGTGAAATGTATTCAAAATAAATCCTTGTGAATAATGCACACAATTTTAAAATAAGTACTGTTCTGAACCGGAGCAGTAATCGGAAAAATCGACCATGACACCCGAGATCTTCCAAAAATATTGAATAGAAATATAAATTGTGTAAAAATTTCTAGAATAAACAATTATTTTCAAAAATGTATAAACTCATCCTTTGAAAACAACAACAATTCACATCTATAGTAATAAGATAAATCAAATACACATTTATTTTGCAAAAACTAAATCAATTAATTCAATGACGAACCATTGTTATATGGAGATGTACTACTTTCATGAAGTGAATATCATATCATCATGTGGAGCACCAACTCATCTAGTGTGGGGTACAGGACCCATCCTTGTAGAGATTAAAACTCATCTCATGCAAGGCACAAGACTCATCCTTGTAGAGTTTAAAACCCATCCTTGTAGAGTTTAAAACTCATCTATATGGAGCACATAACTCATTTGAGTAACTAACTATGGGGTACAAGACCTATTCATACGAAGCATAAGTGCATCTCAAATACATACATTAAAAATAATTCTTTTTTAACAATCATTTTCATAAAATCATAACTAAAGTTATTTAAATATACAACACCAACAATAATTTAAAAACACATAATATAAAACGATCTTTCAAATAATACATATTCAAACAATTATAAAAAAACGACAATTCAACATACAAAATAGTAAATAAATCAATTTCATAATCTAAGAGTGTATTTCATAAAATCCCAATTTTAATAGAGTTAGGTTTTCGACAAAATATATTTTTATAAAAATTATAATTCAAAATATCTAGCTCTTTTCCCATCCAAAATTCTCAAAATTAATGTACAGGGTTAACAAGTGTGATTGTGGGTTAAGGGGTGTGATTATTCATCTTTGTTGGAACCAAATTCATTTTATACTTAAAGTTTTTATGATAACAAGAGTATTGTATTAGAAAAATATATTTGACTTCAAAGAGTATGAAAGAAGATATGGTCAAGATTTGTAGAAGATTTGAAGAAGATTTGAAGAAGATTTGAAAAGGATTTGAAGAATATTTGAGGAAGATTTGAAGAATATTTGAAGAAGATTTGAAGAATATTTGAAGAAGATTTGAAGAAGATTTGATAAAGATTTGAAGAAGACTTGATCAAGATTTATCGAAAAATAAATATGAATAGAATCAATCTGAATAATTTACAAACGCAATATAAACAAAATACAATTCAGAATTAAAAAAGGACTAAATTGAAGCCCAACTATTAACCATAAATAGATACTTAATGCTAAAGAAGAAAACCATCTAAAAGTAGAAAAGAGTAGTCTTAGAGTTCAAAGAGAGAGAAACATTTGTTCGAGTTAGAAATATTTTCTGAGTGTTCTTTTCTTAGAGAGTGAGAGTTATTATTGTCATCAGCTTTTTAGAAGCAACTACTCAAGTTCCAATCTTTTGTTTCCAACCCGATAGTGGTTTAGTTCCTTCTTCAATCTGGGGTTGTCAGGTTGTTAGGAGAAGATTGGGATTGTAGGTTCAAGGTGGTTAGTTCCTCAAAAGTATGGGGTTGTCAGGCTGTTTGGGAGGAATGGCTTCGTGGGTTAGGCGCTCTGTAATTCAAGGTATTTGAATTAGTGGATTAAAGCCTTCTGAATGAGGGAACTGGATGTAGCCAAGTTAGTGGTGAACTAGGATAAATCTACTTATCAAATTATTTATGCTTTCATTGCTTACTGCCTCTGAATCCAATTGCTTCTACTCCAAGTAAATCACCAAAACCAAATTGGTTTACTTATTTATTTATAAATTATTAAAAAAGTTGTCAACTTTTGCAAACACAATTCAACACTTTTTAGAAAATCAATAGAAAATGACTTTATTATTATTTAAATTTAATTTGATGACATTATTTTTGGATCTACTAATGACATTTTTTGTTAAGAATTTTCTAAATTGATGCTGCTTGAATTTCAAATGAGTATGTTGGGAGAACTTAAGTTCTTCTTAGGGATACAAATTCAGTAAAGTCAAAAAGGTATATACATTCAACAAATTAAATATACAAAAGAGCTTCTTAGGAAGTTTAAGATGAGTGATTGCAAACCTGTGGCTACACCAATGCACCCTACTTGTTCACTTGAAAAAGATGATTCAGGCCAAAAAGTTGACCAAAAAACCTATAGAGGAATGATAAGATCCCTACTTTACCTTACCGCTTCCAAACCTTACATCATGTTTAGTGTATGTGCCAGATTTCAAGTTGACCCTAGGGAATCACATTTAACTGCTGTTAAGAGAATCCTTAGATACCTAAAAGGCACTACCTACCTTAGACTTAGGGGGAGCCCTAAGTTAGGGGGAGTCGAAGAAATACAAAGAAAAATTGTTATCAAAAATACAAATTTTGTCATCATAAAAAAAAAGGGAGATTGTTGGAACCAAACTCATTTTATACATAGAGTTTTTATGATAACAAGAGTATTTTATGAGAAAAATATATTTGACTTCAAAGAGTATGAAAGAAGATATGGTCAAGATTTGTAGATGATTTGACAAAGATTTGAAGAATATTTGAAGAAGATTTGAAGAAGATTTGATGAAGATTTGAAGAAGATTTGAAGAAGATTTGATCAACAGTTATCTACAACAAAATATGAATAGATTCAATTTGAAGAATTTACAAATGCAATATGAACAAAATACAATTCAGAATTAATCAAGGACTAAAATGAATTACAAATTTTAACTATAAATAGATACTCAAGGCTGGAGAAGAAAATCATCGAGAAACACTTGTTCGAGTTAAAAATATTTTCTTAGTGTTTTTTTCTTAGAGTATGAGAGTTATTATTATCATCAGCTTTTTATAAGAAACTACTCATGTCCTAATCTTTTGTATCCAACCCGATAGTGGTTTAGTACCTTCTTCAATCTGGAGTAGTCAGGTTGTTAGGAGAAGACTTGGTTTGTAGGGTCAAGGTGTTTAGTTCCCCAAAAGTTTGGGATTGTTAGGTTGTTTGGGAAGACTGTCTTGGAGGGTTAGGTGCTCTGTAATTCAAGGTATTTGAATTAGTGGGATTGGATGTAGCCAAGTTAGTGGTGAACTAGGATAAATCTACGTGTCAAATTTTTATACTTTCATTGCTTGTTGCCTTTGAATCTGAGTGCTTCTACTCCAAGTAAGTCACCCAAACCAAACTAGTTTATTTATTTATTTATATATTATCAAAAAGTTGTCAAGTTAGGCAAACACAATTCAACCCCCTTTCTCCTGTTTTCAACTTCAATTGGTATCAGAGCTAAGTGTCAAGACTGAGAACTTTACAGTGTTTGATAAAAGATCCAAGGGTTCAATATGTATGGATTCAGTAAAGAAGCTGTTGGAGGAAACATCAACAGACCACCTCTGTTTAATGGAGAACATTTTGAGTATTGGAAAGATAGACTGAGAAGTTTCTATATTTCACAAGATCGTGAACATTGGGACTTGATGGAAGATGGTTATATTGCTCCGAAGAATACTGATGGTATTGAAATTCCAAGAAAGGAGATGAATGTTGATCAGAAGAAGATATACAAGATGCATCGTAAGTCCATAACATTGATGATAAATGCAATCATCTTCAAGGAGTTTGACAAGTGCACCAACAAGGAGACAACAAAGAGTATTTATAATAGTTTGATTCTGACCTATGAAGGAAGCAAGCAAGTTCAAGAAGCAAAGGCCAACCTCTTAGTCAAAAAGTATAAGTTGTTCAAGATGGAAGAAGATGAAGACATTGAAACAATGTTTTCCAGATTCCAGACCCTAGTCTCAGGATTAAAAGTACTTAAGAAGTGTTATACTACTACTGATCATGTGAAGAAAATTCTGAGGGTCACTGCCAATCAAGAAGCAAAGGATCTGAATACTCTACAATTGGAATAATTAATCAGCTCTCTCAGATCACATGAAATTGAGCTTGAAGAAGATGATCCCAAGAAGAAGAACAAGACTCTGGCCTTGAAATACAAGCAGAAGAAGGTTCTAAAGGCAACATCAAAATCAGAGGATAGTGATTCAGATAATTAGAAATTGAACTCAGAAGAAGAGGAGATTGCTTTCATATCCAGAAAAATTCAAAAGATGTGGCACAACAGAAAGAAGAAATTTCCCTAAAGATATTTCAAGTAATCCAACAGAGGGAATAATGATAAATATGACAAGAAAAACATCATCTGGGATGGATGCAATGAACCTGGACATATCAAGTCAGAATGTTCAAACATGGAGAACAGGAAACACAAGAGGAAAGACTCTAGACCCAAGAAGAATAGTTTGATGGCCACATGGGATGATTCTGAGGAATCCTCTAACGATGAAGAAGCAGATTTGACTATGATGGCTCATACCAACACTGTCTTTGGATCCAACACAGATTTTGACTCTGGAAGTGAATCAACAGATGAAGAAATTAAGGTATTTACTAACTTTACTCGATCTGATTTAATTACTGCTATAAATGATTTTTTAAATAATAATCAAAAATTGTCTTTAAAACTGAAAACACTTAGGAAAGAAAATACAAATCTAACTGAAAAATTTAATGCTTTAAAGAATCAAAGTGTTGAATTTAAAATAGAAAATGCAACTCAGAAAAACTGATATTACTGAACTTAAAACATGGAATGCAAATTTGAAAACGGATATTGTTGAACTTAAGGCTAAAAATCTAACTCTAAAAAGAAATCATAGCTCAACATCAATTGAAAATACCACATGTAACTTTGATAAGCATGAACAAGTATATCAAGATTTTCTTGATAATGGTATGGAAATAAGCAACTATGCTTCTATGATTTGTGGAGTTAGTAGAAATGGTAAAAGAGGTATAAGATTTGAAGAAACTGTAACTGAACCTAAACCAATTCCCTCTGATATCTTGTGTATTGTTTTATCTAAGAAAGGTCACTCCAAATTATCTTGTCCCATGTTAAATACAAGGAAAGAAAAGAAAATTTTCAAGACTAACAAACTAGGACCCTACCAAATTTGGGTACCTAAGAACAAAATTATCTTTGTTGCAGATGTCCTCAGCAATCAAGTTAAAACACCAATCATGGAACCTTGACAGTGGATGCTCGTGACATATGACTGGCGAAAAGTGTTTTTTCCAAGAACTAACTTTGAGCAAAGGAGGCACAATGACTTTTGGAGGAAAGCAAAAAGGCCAGATCATTGGTCAAAGTACAATTGGTAACGATACTTCCCCTTCTATTAAAGATGTCTTGTTTGTTAAAGGTTTTAAGCATAATTTATTAAGTATTACTCAGTTAATTGATAATAATTATGATATTATATTCAATCAAAAAACATGCAAAGCAATTAGTCAAAAGGATGGATCTGTACTCTTTACAGGTCAGAGGCAAAACAACATTTATAAAATAAATCTGTTTAGTCTAGAGAAACAAGAGGTTAAATGTCTTAAGTCAGTAAATGAAGAGAAACAAATTTGGCACAAAAGATTAGGTCATGCAAACCTTAGATTAATTTCAAAATTGAATAAACTTCAACTAGTTAGTAGTCTACCTAAGCTTAGTTACAAAACTGAAATTATGTGTGAAGCTTGTCAAAAGGGAAAACAAACAAAAAACTCCTTTACCCTTAAGAACTTAGTCTCTACCTCAAAGCCCCTTGAGCTCTTACATATAGATCTCTTTGGGCCAGTGAAAACAACCACTCTAAGAAGAAAGAAATATGGCTTTGTTATAGTAGATGATTACACTAGGTGGACATGGGTAAAATTTTTAAGAAGTAAGGATGAATCCCACAAAGTGTTTATCACATTTTGCAAACAAATAATGAATGAAAAGGGTCTTAAGATTGTAACAATTAGAAGTGATCATGGAGGAGAATTTGAAAACAAGTTCTATGAAAGTTTTATGATGAGAATGGAATCTCTCAAAGATTCTCCTCTCCTAGAACACCCCAACAAAATGGAGTTGTAGAAAGAAGGAATAGATTACTCCAAGAAATGGCCAGAACCATGTTAAATGATATGAATGCTGCAAAACACTTTTCGGCTGACGCAATGAATACTGCATGTTATATTCAAAATAGAGTCTATATTAGATCTATATTGAATAAAACACCATATGAATTGTGGAAAGGTAAAAAGCCTAACATCTCTTATTTTAAACAATTTGGTTGTACTTGTTATATGTTAAACACTAAGGATAACCTTGGTAAATTTGATTCTAGATCTCAAAAGTGTACCTTCATTGGATACTCTGAAAGATCCAAGGCTTATAGAGTGTTTAATAGGTAAACTCATATTGTGGAAGAATCCATACATGCTAAATTTGATGACAAACAACTTGACCTTGAAAAGTCAAAGCAAGATGATGATAGTGCAGGTTGACCAGAACCAAAGGAATCAGATGCAGACAAACTAGAAGAACTTGAAAAAACAGAGGATACAAGGAAATCAGAAGAATGTGACAAATCTTCAAAGGATGAATGATCATACCACTTGGGCACATGTTTCTAGCTTTTTATTTTGGTATTTTAAAATCTCTTTATAGCTTAGAATAACTTTTTAGCTTGTTTCTAAACTTTGGGTTGAAATTGAATTATAATTTTATTATTTGCATTTTGACCCCTACTTGCTCTGTAGGCCATAACTTGAGCTCTAGATATCAAATTGAAGCATGCAAGCAGTCATTGGAAAACTAAAAATCAGAGCTACAACTTTTGTGTTGGAATAAAAGCCCAATGTCGAATTTTACTGGGCATAAATTGTAGATTTCGTAATCTAGACTTTTGTAATAATTTTAAATAGCGGGCCACTTGTTTTAAAAGCCCAAAATCACGCTCTATATATGGGGAGTTCTTTCCTTTCTGAGAAATTGTATTATTTTCGGATAGAGAACCAGACAAATATAAACACATTTTATTTTTAATTTCATGGAAGGCTAATTTCATAAGATTAATCCACGAGTTCAGAGTTTCATCAACACCGTGAGATTCAGGTTACACTGTCGATTCCGATTCATGATTCTATTTCTGTTTATTTGTTTAAATTCATTTGACAGAATTTGGTTTCATTTCTAATTTAATTGAATTATAATTTTGCAACGCTTGATCGTTAATTTCAATAATATTTTGATGATTGTGATGCTTAATACAGTCAACAAAACCAAATTCACATAGGATTGATTACGCTTGTTTGATCAATTCTATAGTCAAATAAGAATAGAATCACGAATTAGAAATTAAACTTATTAATAGAATATGTGATAGGTTTGAAACTCGAATAAGTGGATTAAATGTTTTGCTCATCTGTTAAAACTAAAAAATTATAAAAGCCCCCCTTTTTGAATTTCAACTCTCATTTCGGTTAATATTATTATATCAGAAGTCCTTGTGAAACGACTTGAGTTATTACCTCTTTTTACATTTTTTCAATTGTATTTGACTCGTGTGCGACAGCGGATCGATGAATCTAATCAAGTCTTAAATTGTCAAGATAAGTCAGAAGAAAGATCTGGATGGAAGTACCAGTCCTCCCATCCTGAAACTCTAAGCATTGGAAATGCAAGTGATCCTTTGAGGACCAGATCATTACTTAAAGATACCAGTTTTTTTGGCCTACTCTCATCAATTGAGCCTACCTCTATTGATGAAGCATTGGCAAATGATGGATGGATTCTTGTAATGCAAGAATAGTTAAATGAATTTGAGAGGAATGATGTTTGTGATCTAGTACCTAGACTAGAGAAGAACATTACTGGAACCAAGTGGGTTTTTAGAAACAAGCTAAATAAAAAAGGTGAAGTGGTCATAAACGAGGCAAGACTTGTCGCACAAGGCTACAGTCAGCAAGAGGGCATTGATTACATTAAGTCATTTGCTCTAGTGGCAAGGTTAGAAGCTATTTGTATCCTACTTTCTTTTGCTGCAAATAATAACATTACATTATTTCAAATGGATGTTAAAAGTTATTTTCTAAATGGTTATATAAGTGAAGTCTATGTTAAACAACCCCTAGGTTTTGAAAGTTCTGAATTTCCAAATCATGTTTTTAAACTTATGAAATCTTTGTATGGTCTAAAATAAGCACCTAGGGCGTGGTATGATAAACTTAGAAACTTCTTGCTTAAAAATAACTTTGAAATAGGACAAATAGATAATACACTTTTTAGAATATCAATAGAAGATTACATTTTTATTATTCAAATTTATGTTGATGACATTATTTTTGGATCTACTAATGGCACTCTTTGTCAATAATTTTCTAAATTGATGCAGCTTGAATTTCAAATCATTATGATGGGAGAACTTAAGTTCTTCTTAGAGATACAAATTCAGCAAAGTCAAAAAGGTATATACATTCATCAAACTAAATATACAAAAGAGCTTCTTAGGAAGTTTAAGATGAGTGATTGCAAACCTATGGCTACACCAATGCACCCTACTTGTTCACATGAAAAAGATGATTCGGTGAAAAAGTTGACCAAATAACCTATAGAGGAATGATAAGATCCTTACTTTACCTTACCGCTTCCAGACCTGACATCATGTTTAGAGTATGTGCAAGATTTCAAGCAAACCATAGGGAATCACATTTAACTACTGTTAAAAGAATACTTAGATACCTAAAAGGCACTACGAACCTTACCTTGTTCTACAAGAAATCTCCTAAGTACAAACTTAGTGGAGACTGTGATTCTGATTATGCTGGAGATAAACTTGAGAGAAAGAACACTAGTGGCAACTACACATTATTAGGTGAAAACTTAATATCTTAGTCAAGTAAGAGACAAAACACCATTACAATGTTAACAATAGAGGCTGAGTACAAAATAGTAGCTGGCTGCAGTTCTCAACTACTTTGGATGAAACATCAACTTGAAGACTACAAAATCCTAGAATCCAACATTCACATCTATTGCGATAACACTTCTGTCATTTGTTTAACCAAAAACCCTATCTTATATTCTAGAGCTAAACACATAGAGATCAAACACCACTTTATTAGGGACTTTGTTCAAAAAGGGGTACTAAACATTCAGTTTGTAGACACTAAAACCAATGAGCTAATATATTCACCAGACCACTACCTGAAGATAGGTTTGACTTCATCAACAAAAGCCTAAACTTTACACTAACTGATGTTGTGATCACTCGTCATCTATTTTTAGCGTTCAACTCTTTGACAACATGAAAAAACCAAAAGCTCTGTTCCCCATCCCTTGAATAGATAGGGATGGACGGGCGGAGGCCTTTGGTGTCCCCTCTAGTTTTCATGTACTACATTATATTCATGTTATTCAAAAAAAAAAAAGATGAAAAAAAAATGAAAAGAAAAAAAAAAGATGAAAAACAAAGATAAAAAAAATGAAAAAAAAAAGTCTCACTTTCAAGTCTATTTATCTGATGACAAAAGGGGGAGAAAAATATTTTTGCTAAAGTGGGGAGACCTAAGTTAGGG
>JBBPBP010000003.1:9578474-9652452 GCA_037974735.1 Cicer chorassanicum
AAAAAAAAAAAAAAAAAAAAAAAAAAAAAGATGAAAAACAAAGATAAAAAAAATGAAAAAAAAAAGTCTCACTTTCAAGTCTATTTATCTGATGACAAAAGGGGGAGAAAAATATTTTTGCTAAAGTGGGGAGACCTAAGTTAGGGGGAGTCAAAGAAATACAAAGAAAAGTTGTTATCAAAAATACTAATTTTGTCATCATAAAAAAATGGGAGATTGTTGGAACCAAACTCATTTTATACTTAGAGTTTTTATGATAACAAGAGTATATTATGAGAACAATATATTTGACATCAAAGAGTATGACAGAAAATATGGTCAAGATTTGTAGAAGATTTGAAGAATATTTGAAGAAGATTTGAAAAAGATTTGAAGAAGATTTGATCAAGATTTGATCAAGATTTATCTACAACAAAATATGAATAAAATCAATTTGAAGAACTTACAAACGCAATCTAAACAAAATACAATTCAGAATTAAACAAGGACTAAATTGAAGCCCAAATTTTAACTATAAATAGATACTCATGGGTGAAGAAGAAAATAATCGAAAAGCAAAAAAGAATAGTCTTAGAGTTCATAGAGAAAAACACTTGTTCGAGTTAGAAATATTTTCTGAGTGTTCTTTTCGTAGGGTGTGAGAGTTATTATTATCATCAGATTTTTAGAAGCAACTACTCAAGTTCCAATCTTTTGTCTCCAATCTGGTAGTGGTTTAGTTCCTTCTTCAATCTGGGGTTGCTAGGCTGTTTGGGAAGACTAGCTTGGAGGGTCAGGTGCTCTGTAATTCTAGGTATTTGACCTAGTGGATTAAAGCCTTTTGAATGAGGGGACTGGATGTCACCAAGTTAGTGGTAAACTAGGATAAATCTACGTGCCAAATTATTTATGCTTTCATTGTTTGCTGCCTCTAAATTCGATTACTTCTACTCCAAGTAAGGCACCAAAACCAAACTAGTTTATTTATTTATTTATTTATAAATTATCAAAAAATTGTCAACTTTGGCAAACACAATTCAACCCCCTTCTCGTGTTTGCACCTTTAACTTGTGTGAGTCAAAGTTGAATTAAAATTGACCAATATTTGCTTGATTAATTTACTTGTCGCTCCCTAAAGGTATATGCTTCTCGTTTTTTTTTATAACTTTTGCATGAGTTTATAGGTAACTTTGGTGCATTAGTAATAGTGTCTCCTACGAATTTTGCTATTAATAGAGATATGATTTTTGCTCAGTTTTATTTTACTCCTTAATACTAGATAATTATATTACAAAAGTCATTATAATAACTTTGTTTGTTAGTATCTCTTGCACATTAGCCTTTAACAAACAAAGAAAATTCCTACTATTACCTTATAAGCCTCTAACAAACCAAACAACTTATGGTTACCTTATTTTAAGTGAATTGGTTGTTGAAAAAACCTTTTACATGTGTATACATTTATAAAATATTTAAAACATTATTTGTCTTAATATAATATATTAAACAATTTTTTCTTATAAAAAAAATTATAAACACATCAATTATGAATATAATAATAATATAGCAATAATAATAATCTATAAGTTAGAACATTTTAAAATTTGAAATTCTAATTATTTTTAGTTTTTTAATTTTAGGATATTACAGCTTGTCATTAGTAGAACAAAAAATGATACCTTCTTGTTGATTGTATCCTTGTGCTAAGTGCCTAGTTTTGGTTTTGACCACTTCACCTTTCTCATTCAGTTTGTTTTTGAAAACCCACTTGGTTTCAATTGATTTCTTTTCTTTAAGCTTGGGGACAAGATCCCATACATCTCAATGTCTTCATCTTCTTCCATTTGGAAAGTTCATACTTCTTGACAAGTAAATTTTCCTTAGCTTTTTGTACTTGCTTATTTCTTTCGTAGTTGAGAACAAGAGCATCAAATATACTATTTTCTGTTTCTTTGTTGCAACATTTTTTGAACTCTTTGAACTTGATAACATTCATCATGAAAGTTCTGACAACAATGAGATCTTTTCTGGATATTTCAACACCAACAGCATCTTTTAGAGCCTTATAACCTTCTTCGACTATGTCCTATAGTTTAGGATCATAAGATACTTAGAAACTTATAATCCTGTCTTTCTCCATCAAACAAAGAAGACCTATTAATGTTTTCACCTATAACTTCATCCCCAAAGTTAGTCATAATAACACAGATATTTACTCAAACACGTTTAAGTGCTCAACTTTCCGAGTTTGATGCCAATTGTAGAATGAGAAACACAAGAAAGGAGGAGGGGTTGAATTATGTTTTGTTTTAAAATAATTTAACAAGGCAAAAATAAAATGATGAAAACAAAGCAAATAAACAGAAAAAACAGAATGACATAACTAATTTATCCTGGTTCACCATCAACATGGTAATTATGTCCAATCCCTTCAACCTAAAGGATTTAATCCACTAATTTACCAAGTAGGTTACACTTCCACTAAACACATACTAGTCAAACTGATTGTGTTCAAGTCTTCTCAACCTTCTAGCTTAGTACAGTTAAGATGCTGAGGGATGCAACCACTACTAGGCTAGGTTACAAAAGAATAAGTTTAAAGATTTTCTGAGTAACTCTCAGAAGAGGATGCTTACAACGTTGTACTCACAAAAAATATTTTTCATTACTTAGACATGACAAAAGACGAATGTATTGTGCTTATTGTGGTACGTTGTATTGTGCTTATTATGCTTATTGTGGTACGTTGTATTGTGCTTATTATGCTTATTGTAACTCTCAGAGACGAATGTATTGTGCTTATTGTGGTACGTTGTTGCTTTTACTTTTCAATAAGGGTTGCATGTCATTTTATAGAGATTTTTAGGATTTCTGGTCATTTTACTGATTGCAAGAAATCAACATGTATCATGAAGTTTCGTATCAAATCTTCTGAGATTGATTCACCATTAAACCTTGTCAAATATATTCTTGAAATTGATTATGTGAATCTTGATATGAAGACATAAAGAGTAGAGGTATTATGATCAGAGTATGTCGCATAGACCTCTAGAAAAATACAGGGTGTTTAGTAAAGGATGTGCAAAAGCTTTGTCTTCTTCAAATTGTTATCTTTTCATAGCGTTGACTTTTAAGAGCATTGACTCTCATCAGAGCATAGACTAGTAATAGAATCAGACGAACAAATGCTTGATACAACTAATAGAGGCAGACAATCACTTGTTTGTCAAGGTTATCCGAGACAGGGATCAAATGTTTATTGTGATTATCAAAGTCAGACTAATCAGATCATTGCTTGTATTAGAATGCGGAGAATATAATGGAGTCTTGGTGTTCGTTTAACTTGGATCAAGAGATTAGAGGATGCGGCGTGAATTCATATAGAACAACCTGATATGGAAAATGGACACTAAAATAGAACATTAGTTCTTTAAATTGTTCCCACAAAATAATTTTTTCATCATCAAAACAAGTAATGGTCATAGTTTTTCAAACCAACTTGGTTTTAACACTTTTTTCCCAACTTGGTTTTATCCTTTTAGGTTTTCTTAGTAAAGTTTTTAATGAGGCAGTGTTGTCCATACTTGTTTACTTGGGATGTCAATTTTACAATTTGATTCATTTACACTCTAATTTTTGTCAAAAAAAAAATTATTGATGTGTCATATTTGTCCTTTTAGCTCACTCAAGAATCACCTGACCTTTGTATGAACCTCATATTAAATCTTGTCATAAGTGTTCATCTTTTATATACCAACATTTCATAATTTTTAATTTCTTTTATGCCCTTTCATGAGGTGACTGCATATATATTTAATTACAAATTCTAAGATTTGTTTGATCAAATTTAACGTATAAAACAACTTCTATTTAATTCAATACCCAAAACAATTTTAAGTGGATAGCCCAATACGGTTGTAGACCGAGTTAAAAGTGATCCAAATAACAATTAGTTGAATTAATTATAGTCAAATCATTCTCAGTTGCTATTGAGGTTGCTTATTCATTTTATTGCAAAAAGGGGTTTTGACTCAAAGTGATCCTATTTTACTTTCAATTTATCAGCTATTCACTTATGTAATTCTTAATTCTCTACATCGATTGTATAAATTAACACTATGGAACTTTTAACGAATGTGCAACAAAGGAACAGATTTTTCCTTGACGCCGCTGCTTAAAGAATAAGTAATCACAGTAAAGAGCAATTAGCTAAATTACTTGATGAACTTTCAAGTTCGTCAATTGTAGTTACAAGTAACCCTTCCTAAAATTAGAATAATTACTAAACGTCTCTCTGAGGAAAATTATGCATCGTCTTTGTGGTCATTTACTGTTACCAAACTTCTATTTTTTAGTCGTTCAAGTTGTATAGGGGAAGGATTCCAAACGAGCAATTATAGTATTCAACAATGGCAAAATCTTTGTGGAAATAATGCACCAATGAAAAGACAATATATTCATGCATAAATTGAAAGCATCATAGGATAAAAGTCAATGCACAAATATCATTTTTAAATCACACTCAAAACTGAGATATTTTGGCATCATATTAGCAGTAGTAGGATCACTATTAAATTGTATGACAGTTGAGGATATTTTCATGTTGGGTCAATCTATAGTCTAGAAGGACCTTTAAAGGGTTATAGTGATTTCAACAAATGTATCTAATAATTGCAACTAATAAAACAGTAAACTATTGAATGTCAAAGAAAATAATTACGTATTAATACTAATTCGTATATGAAATAACTACATTGAAAAAGAAATTGGGTTTGTCTGAATATTTGTAACGCAATTATTACCAAAAGATAAAATACATTACTTTAAAGAGATAATAGTATAAGAGTAAGGGATGATGAAGAGTGAAAAACATAAGAAATTGAGGATTTAAATTGTGTTATGTTTTAAAAAAATTTCCTTAAAAACATATGCTAAAAATTTAAGATAAAGCAACAGAAAATAAAGTGATAGAGAACAGAAACACAAAACCAATTTATCTTGGATCACCAACAACAAGGTAGCAACATCTAGTCCCTTCACTCTGAAGGATTTAATCCACTAATCAACATAATTGACACATGTCCACTAAATACCTACTAGTCAGATCAACTTTATTCAAGTCTTCTCCACTTTATAGCTTAGTACAGTCAAGCTGTAGAGGACAACAACCATTCCTGGGCTAGGTTACAAGAAAGTGTTCACGGTTTTTTTTAGAATAACTCTCACAAGAGAATGTTACAAACTATGCTCTCAGAATATAAGTAACTTTTTAGCAGTAAAGTGATAGTACAGGGTTTCACTCGTTGTTGTGTATTTTTGTAGTTGGTTTTCTCATGTATATTTTGCAGTGAAGATAACAAGTCTTTATATAGAGAAACTCCAAAATAATTAGGGTTTCTAACTGTTGTTGTGATTTCATGAAATTTGTACGTAAAGATGAGTCGCATCAATCTTTAGAGATCTTGAATCTGCAACTAAAACTTGTTCATATACGTCTTTATAATTGATTTAATGTATCTTGATTTAAAACGGCAAGAATAATAAAGGATGACATTTTTAGAGGATATCATTGCATTTCTTCAATTAGAGGGTAAGTCCAACTTTGATGAGTAGAGGATATTGAGATGTTGACTTCTTTAAAGTTCTGAGCTCATAGGATTGACTTAAGATATTGGACTTTTAATAGAGAGTTTACTTAATCATAGAGTTGACTTGAAGTGTTGACCAGACAATCAATCGTAATGACCAGATGATTAACTAGGTTACTAGAACAAGCAGATGCAGAATTGTCAGAGGGAACTTGCGTAAGTCAAATTCACCAGAGGCACGTATAGAGCGCATTGATCAGATGCAGAATAGTCACAATATATTTACCTTGATTAGTTATTTCTCTTTATTTGTTCATCAGAGCATGAAGCTTGGAGTCTTTAAACTATTATAAAAGAGAGTTTGAAAATTTAAATATATTCATTAAAACATAAATTGTTTTCATAAATTAATTGTGTTATCATCAAAATAATTAAGGGTAATCGTTCTTCAAACCAACATGGTTCTAACAATCTCCACCTTTTTATGATGACAAACATCTATCTGTGGAATAAGCATAAGAAACTACAACGGTGCCAAATGAGCAACTATATGCCTTCCATGTTTCATCATGTCCCTTATCTAATTTGCAACAAATGCCAAAACTTTATTCCACTAGGTTGAGACTTCATTAGGGTCCAAGCTACGAGCATTCATACTTCTTATCTTGTTAATTTTAGTAGTAAAAGAGGTAAGGAATGAGTCTAGATTTGGAAAGCCAATGAGTAGAAATGGAATGAAATGTGCAAGGTCTAAGGGTATGGAAAGGTCAAGTTAAGGTTGGGATGTGTTAGAAGCAAGTGAGTCATTTGAAGATGTTTTAGAGACTAAGTCATTTACAACCTAAGTTACTATCTCATATGTTATGTGGATAGGAGCCAAATGCAATGGTGAGTTTGGGTCAAAAGCAAAAGTGGAAGGGGGTGAGGTTTGAGAGTTGGTTTAGGTAGGTGTTAGTGAAAAAGTATTTTTAAATACAATCCACTGGTTTATGTTTTGATGATAACAAATACATATAAATAAAGAACAATTATCCCCTAACTTTCTATGTTTGTGTGCAGATTAAAGGCAAAAGTTATGTTAATTGAAAGTAGCATAGATTACAAGTATTTTAGAGATCTTCGGTCGAAGAAATATATAATACAGTAAAAAAATTACTACAAAGCAGGCGTCACTATATAAGGTCTATCCTCTTATGACTAGACGACGGCAAAATAAACCAAGACTTCACTATAGCTTGACAACGTAATGTCTGGTGACATGCGCCCCTGTTGTCACAAGCTTCTATTGACTCTGTGATGCATGCAACGTAGTACCTTGGTTGCCTCTGATGAACCCAATATTGATTATGTTGCTCTAGATCTAATGCATAAGCGTAACAAGAAAATCTTCTGCCTCTAGTTCTAACAAACGTTACAAGAATTCTTTAGCCTCTACCTTTGTCAAGCGTGATGAGCAAGTGATTGCCTCTGCCTCTGATAATCTCATCAAGTGTTTGATTGTCTGACTCTGAACTTTTATGTATCCTCTGATAAAGTCCACGCCTCTAGTAAAGTCAATGCTCTGAAAAAGTCAATACCTCTGAAGAAGTCAATGCTATGAAAAAGTCAATGCCTCTAGTAAAGTCAACGCTCTGACAAAAATTAATGACCTAATGATCTAAAAGACATCTTCTAATCATTGTATCCTCTATTTACGTGCATCCTCTAATACTTCCAGAATTTGTTCTCTCTGATAATTTGCATCCTCTGATAACTTGCTTGCTTTGATGGTCTATAAGACAATACTCTAATTGTTTTATCCTCTGATGTCGTACCCTTTGTTTCTGCTAAATGTCGTACATATTTTAAGGAGTGATTCTGGGAGTTAGTTTTGAGCTCAACGGTTAGATTTATCTTCAATGGTTCAATTGTTGAAACCCATGAAGATACATGTAGACTTTCTACAAATGAATTTACACAAGCCTAACCCAAAAGTACAAAGGCTATACCCTAAAGGTCTTCCAACAGAAATATATCAACGTACACTTCATCCTTGTATTTAAGATGAAATGGTTCAATAAATAAATACAAAAGAGCATAATAGAATGAAAAACGTAATTTTGAAAAAGCCAAGAACACATCAAAAAGCATGAATGACAAATTCTCTCACTAGAGAGTTATTAGAATTAATGTAAATTAGTCAAAAATATTTTTATACACTTGAATTGATGACAAGATTGGAGAGGTTGGTCTTTATCTTCTAGGAGATGTTCCATATTAATCCCTTATGGTCGTTGTTGACGTGTTCAATAGAGTAACCTTTGGGTACCACACACCCAATCATAATCTTATAAGGAGCTCTATATTTGGGCTTCAAATTAACAACTATGGTGTTGACTTTGGGGTCTTCAAACAATTGCATGTTGATTTTAGTAGAGCCAACCCTTGTCTTGTATCCATTCTCCATTATCATGCATTCATCCAAGCATCTGGTAATAGCATCAATGATTTGTTGAGTAACCTTGATAAGAAGCCCTAAGATTACACGTGAAACTTCTGGGTCTTTGTTTGCATCTGCAAACCTCCACAACTCTTTGACCAGAAAATTTAGAGCAGTGAGCTAGTCTAGGTTAAAGTAATCAGACAAAAAAATTTAGAGCAGTGAGTTGGTATGAGGGTGAAGTGTGAGGAGAAGGTATGTCAAATGGTTTAGATTCATAGGGGATTGCATTTAAAGTAAAATAGATGGTTGATTTTGATTAGCATGTTTTGAGGGTTCAGGTTCAGAGGATTCATTACCACTAATACTACTATCATTAACAAAATTATGAGAGGACTCACGAGAGACAATTACCTTCTATCTCTTCCTTAGAGTGAGACTAGCTTCATCCTCATTGGCATTTACTTCTTCTATTTTAACCATTGTAGTAACCACCTTAACTTATCACTAATACCACAAGGCCAACACAAAATGGCAAAACGGATGAATCAACTTTTAACAGTATTTTTTCTGATACTAACATAAAATAAATTTGCAAAACCACTCAACCAAAAACTAGGCAGTCACTTCAATAACACTATAACAGTTCAATATTTCAATCATTTTCTCCCTACTTTCTAATGATTGATGAAATCAATCATAGAAACTTGGTTAATGTATCACCCCAATTTAATTAAGTCTAATAAAAGTTAGTAGATTCAAGATAATTATAGCTTCACCCTAAAAAATCATGCAAAATGCTTAGCAACACTCATGTTAATGGCTCAGATTACCCATTTCCATGATTCGAATGAAGACCGAGTGTTAGAGAGACATCATTATTTCTAGTTGTGACGTTATTTCCCATGCTAATCCAACACTACCAACTTGTTGATTACTTGTGACAGTTTGATTCAGCACTGACATATTCAAAAGTTCGTTTGTAGTCCGAAATTTGTCTGCCGAGGTAGATGCATTCTCAACAATGTTGTTATTTGAAAGTAAGTAAATATCACTCAAAATGTTTCTATTGCGTTCTTCTCTTTGTGGTTCCTTTGGAGTTTGTTGTGATTCAAGCATTTGTATATTTCAAAAGATATGTGAGGACGAGAGAATTTACTATACCAATGTGATTACTTACGTGTTCTCATCATTTACCTTTATATTATTATATGATTTCAAAACTCACCATTTGTTGTTTATGTTTGGCGTTTGTGATGAATGCAAAACATGCTGCAAGTTACAGATGACGCTTAGTATTCCTATGGTGTCATAATAAGTTTTGTTTTAAAGACTTATATAAACTATTTAACGTCGACATCATTTTTAAATGTCTTTTTACTTTGGAAATTCTTGCTCTATTATGACATTGGGTTGGAATGATTATTACTTTTAATTTTTTAAACTTATAAATGTTCCGTATAATTTTTGTGATATATTATTATGACAATTGGTCATTAAATTTGATGGATTTTTTTAAGCATTATTGTGATGTACCAAGTGACTATGTGATGTTCTTCACCTTGTAAATTTTTTTTTTTTCACTCATAGTTGAATGGATGGACTCATACTTGAGGGAGAGCATACTGAGATGAATGGATTGAAGGGATATCATGTATGAGTAAGAATCTCACATTAGATAGAAAAGTAGACGATGAGCACTAGATAAAGGAGATGACCCATAAACCCAATATCCATAAATGCCTTAACACGAATGTATCCCAAGAACTAGGTTGATAAATACAACCTATTTCGAAATGCAACTCATGGTATCAAAAGTTTGTGCAAGTTCTATATATTATGTGCCTTATATCCATTATGAATTATCAAAATCTAGTTACACTTTTTTCTTTAATGAACTTAGAGTTGAAACTTACAAACTAAATGTAGAGAAGACAGCTTTTGCAAATTTGTACGTGATGAGTTTTCATTAACTCTTGTTTATTAGAACATTGTTAACAAGTTTTATTTTAAGTTTTATTCATTCTAGTTAGTTTTATAATTATTTGAAGAAGAAAATGAATTTGAATCATCTTGGATTATCTTTGAATGTTTCGGTACTAACTCTTTCTAACCAAAAAAATTATTGGAGTTACATGTCAGTTACATCAAGGAACAAACACTTGGGAAGTTACAGAGGGTTAGTGCTAGCACAAGGTGATCTCATATGTGCAAAATTGCTTTTAAAGTTGAAACGCAACTGGAAGGACCATGGGCGCATTGCTCCAATCACTCACAAATTACTATCTCTGAGAGCAACAGAAGAGCATCACAGCGCATTGTGCAACTTGTTGCGCCACAAATAGTTTTGAGGCAGTGCATTGTGCAGCTGGCAACACCTCAATAAATGTTGTTGTAGCGCCTTGCGCCCAGACCTAGTGCAATTCCCTAATGCGCATTGCTAGATCATCATTCAAGTCAAAAATTAGAATTTGTTTGGGTTCGAATTTTTGGATGCAAATTAGGAGACAACTGTACTTTAGAGGAGACTTTGTGTATCATTTACGTGTAGTTTATTTCTCTTCATGTATCTTTTAATAAACAATATGAGTAGCTAATTTACTCATTGATTAATGATTAAACGAACCTTCTCGAATCCATATAGTTTTGATTTTCATACGCTATTTATGCAATTACAACATATTTGATTATTGATATATTTTTATTCTTAATGCTTTTTTGTGAGTGGTCACCATAAAATTGAACCTATGCATTATTTTGTGATTGGAAAATAGGTTATAATAACCGGAATCAAAATATATGTTCATGTTTCAATATTGTTATAGGAATATAAAGTATTAACATATGTCTAATAAATTAATGTCTATATATACTTTGAGTAACAAGCATGATCACTTAAGGAAATAGGGTTCGTTGTTAAAAAAATGGATTTTGAGCCAAGGAATTGGTCTTAATCTAATTAGTTAACTTAATATAATCAAATAGGTTAGATTGTTAAAATAGTAGATCAAATAGTAGATCAATAATTACATGGTGAAAAAAAAGGTGATTCGAATTCCCTAACCGTTTTCTCTATTGAATTATCCCTGTTTAATTTTACGTTTGTCTGAAATTATCAATTGACTTATAAACTTTTTGTTATCTAAGTATTATGACTTTGTTGCGTTACAAAATTAATAACAATCATTGTGAAAACAATTTCTATTTATCACTTTATTATTCAAACGATGTGATATACTTGCTAAATAGTTGTCAATACACACTACTACCATTTCTATAATATCTATGTATCTTAAATGCACTTTTTTATTCCAAAATTTAAATTGTGTGATTTTGACTCCATTTTGGTAAATAATTTTTGACTTTCAATTACCCATTTCTGATTTTGTAATTCCCTTATTTAATTTTTCGCTTATGTGAATTTTTATTAACACATATCGAATTGTTATTTGGTTTTGAGGAATTGGTGGAAGTAGATGTAGTGTTGGATGGGAGACGTGTTAAATGTAATTAAAATGATTTGTAGTTAGTTAGGGATGTTAGAATACAGTTAGAAGTAGTTATGAATGTTAGAATTATGTTTTGACAGTTAGTGCTCAAACTGATATAAATTTCTAAAACGGAGAATATTCTCCAGATGCAGTTAATCAATCTCCGTTTTCAGAACATTCTAATTTCTTCTCTCTTCTTCTCAATTTCAATTCTTGTCAATTATATAACCTGTTCTAACAATTGGCATCAAGAGCTTGGTTTCTAAGCCTTGGGAAACATGAGTTCAAGTGTGAGGGGAATCAAAAATTGAAAAACACAAGTGTGAGTAAATGAAAGAAGACATGAATGGAGGAGGATTTCCATCGAATTTGCCAATCCTTGATGGGAAGAATTGGGAGAGGTGGTCTGCATCCATGAGATCGTTGCTGAGAACTCAAGAAGTGTTTGAGATTGTTCAATGGCTATGAATGAGAAGGTAAAAAGAGATATCAGACTTGCAGATAACAGCACAGTGAGAGCTGAAGAAGTAGGCAAGGTGCTGATTCAAAGGAGATATGGCAAACAATCATTCATATATGATGTGTTGTATGTGCCAAACATAAAGAACAATTTGCTAAGCCTTGGACAGTATCTCTAAAAGGGATATTCAATGAAGATGGAGCATGGTGAAATGACGATGTTTGATAATTCAAGAAGATTGATCTTGAAGACACCACTATCCAAAATCAGAATCTTCAAGATTGATATTCAGATCAGTGAGAACTAGTGCCTAGCTGCTGAAATTAGGAATTAAGATTGGTTGTGGCATCAGAGGTTTGGACATTTGAATTTCGGAAGTCTTCAAGTGTTGCAGCGTAAGGAAATGGTGCTAGGAATTCCAAAAATTCAAATACAAAAGAAGATATGTGAGGAGTGATGTCATGCCCAGCAACATAGGAATTCATTGTGGTCCTTTTGAAGAAGTGTCAATAGGAGGTAATCACTACTTTGTGTCATTCATTGATGGTGTTACAAGAAAAACTTGGATCTATCTAATCAAGAAGAAGAGTGAAGTGTCGGGTGTATTTAGAGGATTCAAGCTGATGGTAGAAAAACAAAGTGGTTGTAATCTTAAAGTGGTTAGGACAAATGGAGGTGGTGAGTATCAATCCCATGAATTCTGTAACATCCTGACCCATACCGTTATCGACGATGTTAATCACAATCTTCTCGTCCCCCCTAACCACCCGGTGAAAATAACGAGTTTTTGCCTTCTAAGGAATTCAAACCCGGTACCTGGGAGATAAGTACCGCCTCCGCATCCTAAAAATTTCTCAAAAGATTATCAACTCACCATCGCCAAATTCAATTCACGAAAACTTTGCAATGAATATTTTACGTCGAGTATTTTTAACAAGAATGTGCTTCTTATATTAATATTATAAATGGTATTAATCAACTTCTTTGAATAATCATCAATTATTTTTTTATAAGTAAAAAATTTAGTAAAAATGAGTACAAGAAATAATAATCAAACTCATACATCATACCAACATATACAAATTAAATTAGCAAAAACCCTAACAAATCAAGTGCGTGTTTTAACTAATAAAGGAAAATTCTAGGTTGTTTCTAGTAAATTGTTGGTAAGTTATTCAAATCAAATGAAAATCAATCACATACATTCCATTCATTTTGTTTTAAAATTTAAGTTTGCTATAGTTAATAGAGTTTAGATGACTAATTTTAATTGGTCTTGGTAACATATCCATAATTTTTTAAAGACAACTCAGTCTCAGTGTGTCACCAAGAAAAAATGTTACAAATTTTAGGTGAAATATAAATGTAAGATTATATTTACACATTTTGAATTTGTCGACATACTAACTAATAGGTGTATTTATTTTATTTTATTTTTATTAAATGTAAAGTTTCTAATTAATAGGTGTATTTATTTTATTTTTTTTCAAACACATTGAAAATATTCATGTATAAATGATATTTCTTAATATTCACAGAAAAGAAAATGAAAACTTAATTAAGGATGGAGATAGTATTATTAATATTTGTAGAAAAGAAAATGAAAATTTATAATTAAGGATGGAGATAGTAATTAAAACGTAAACAAACACTAAGTTTTCACATTTCAAAAACATGATATATTTTACAAATAATAACAATAATTTTATAACTCATAACTTTGAAAACTAAAAAATAAAACAAGTGAAAACACTAAATCTTAAATAATACAATTCATTATTAAATAGAGTAACTCATTCAAAAGATACTATCGAAGTCCATTGATCTCTACACATACCACAACATCAACTATAGTAAACAAAAAAACTCTTAAAATAACGTGAAGCACAAGCCTCTAGTACTTCAGTTCAACACAAAAAACTCCATTGATTGCTTGTCATGATTGTGTTGAATATAACCTACATACAAATATATTATAGAGGAGACATAAGGAAGATGTGAGTTTATCTTTCATCATGTAAAATGAATAAAGTCATACATAGATTAACACACGCACATATATAACACGCACATATATAATTCACAAGCAAACAAAGCTAACAACACTTTCATTATAAAATTCAATACGCTTGTAAATCTATTAAAAAAATTGAAAGTTGAAGCCTTAAACATAATAGATAAATCAAATATAAGAGAAACAACATTCATTATAATGAGCAAATAAAAATAATTAAAGGGTGTAACATAATAGAGAAATATTTTTTTAACTTAACTGTTAATTTGAGCACTCACAACTACCATCTGAGCAAAATGCGTAACGATGAAGGGGGCACACGACATTTAGACAATCGAGGTCTGACATACATCTTATAGCTGTAAAATATAAAATAAGAATATAAAATATTATTGAAAAAAGGTTAAAAATTTTGTAGAACATGAAAATATGAGAATGAACTTACCACCAACATCGACTACAGCAAGAAATAGGAACACAAAAAGTATCATAGTATAAAAAACCTTGAGTGTTTTAGCCATTTTTTATTCTACCTTTGCATGCAACAAATGCAAAATTGTTTGATCACTTTATATGGTAAAAAATCTCATGTTGTGCTTATTTCAATTGAATAGTTTTTAGTACAAGGAAGTATCATGTTTGTCCCTTTAACTCGTGTAATTGATCACTTGACCTTTGAGTATATCTTTAATTTTTTATTTCTTATCTATCATTTCATATTAGAATGAGGTTCAAAACCAACATTATGCATCAATTAAACATCTATTAGAATATATATTCAACTATAAAAAAACATTTCTATATTAAAATATTTATTAAATGTCTCTTAAGCCAAATACGATCTACAACCGAGTTAAAATTGATTCTAATATAGATTATTTGAATTCGATATAATAAAATCTTTTTCGACCGCTATTGAGGACACTTATCCATTTTATTGCAAATGAATCGACTTTAATGGCAGTTAGATATTATATTTAGATTGACCAAGTTAATTTGAACTATAACCTTAGCGCACCGGGCCTATTTTCATATGAGCCCAACATTAGTGAGAGAAAGAAACATCAAAACTGCTTCAATATATAAATAAGGGAATGCAAATAATGGAAATGCATGTTCATAGATAGTCACAAGTTCGAGGAAAACGTACTTGAATTAGTCAATTAATTTGAAATGATAACTTAATTATAATCGGTTAACGTAATAGATTGTAGGAACTACACTTTAGAATCTTATTTATACTCTATAAATACCAATTGTACAAATCCTAATAAACTTACATCAATCCAAATAAACCTATTTTACTTGCAGTTTATCTGCTCTTCAAATTTACTTACGATATTTTCATTATTCTTAAATAGTTATCTACATAAATTGTCTAAATTAACAATCTTTGGAACATTTAAGGAATTCACAACCAATCAACCATTTTTTTCATTGATGTAATTGCATATGGTGCATTTGATTTGCTAAAAAAACAGTAGACTAGACAACCAAATTTTTATTGTACCCTATTTTGTTTAGAAATTGGTCATGAGACCGGATAGAACATGAATCAAGAAATTGAATAAAAGTAGAAATTCTTGTCCCTCAAAAAACCACGCGACAATTTCTTGTCCAAGATACAAGCAATCAAGAATACCAAAATATCTTTTTATATTTTCTACTAAAATATTATTACCATTTTCTATTATCTCATGTTTCTCTCCTCTCTCTCTTTGTCACTCTTTTCTCATTCTCTCTCCTTCTTTTTCTGTTGTCTCATCTCTCTTTCTATTGTTTCTATTGGCTCATCTCTCTCTCTTATCTCTTTTTGCACTCATGTGTCTCTCTCCCTCATATCTCTCTCTTTCATGTATCTCTTCCTCTATTTCATATCGATGCATCTTAGCTCTTTCTACACACATGTGTCTCTCTTATCTTTATTTATCCCTCTCTTGTCTCTCTTTTTCACCCTTCAATCTCTCCCTCCTTTTAGAATAAGTAATCGCAATAAACAACCATTAGCTAAATTACCGATGAACTTTCATATTTGTCAATAATTGTTTAAAAAAACTCTTCCTAAAATTAGAATAATTATTAAATGTCTCTTAGGAAAATCATGCATCATCTTTGTTTCTTTAACTCACTTAACTGAAAATTTTACCATAGTAAGGAATGCAATAAAACTTTGTGGTGATCAAAAGTCACTAACTGTTGTCCACCTTTCATTTTTTATCCGTTCATATGAGTAGGGATTACAAAAGAGCAATTATAGTATTCAACAATGGCCAAATCGTTGTAGAAATAATGGATCAATGAAAGGACAATATATTTACGCATAAATTGAAAAGCATCGTGGGATAAAAGTCAAAGCACAAATCTATCTATTATAATATATTAAAACAAATTCTCAATTTTATTGAATGACACATCACACACTTTTGTGTCACATCACTTATCTTCCTATGTGGCACTTTCATATGCTTCTACAATTTATCTCACACATTTTATTTCTCAATTTAACTTTTACATCATCATATACATATGTTGAGAATCCACACACAAAAGTTCTTCATGAAAATAATTCTACTATTAAAGCTTCTCATAAAAATAATTTTACTATCTTCTTACTTCAATCAACTTTTAATACTTTTTCATTTCTAACTTTGTATGTTCAGATTAGTTAGTAAAAAAATACATCATATCTTATATTATCTCAAGAATCATTCTTTCAATTCCTTCTTAAACTTTGATGGAAAGTACACTTTAGATACAAAGTTTTATCGTTTACACAACATTAAATCATTCATGGTTTCTCAATTCTCACCCAAGTATCAATGGAAAATGTGAGATTGTGTAACCTATTGGTGAGTTCCTCAGTTGGGGCAAATCATTAATAATAAAAGACATCAAATAAAAAAATAAGAAACCAAATATATAATAAGAAAAGTCATTTGTTCAAATCACTAATGATAAGGGTTGCACTAGAAGGAGGGGCGGTGAAGACCTCTAGAGAGGAATGCGCAAATATCATTTTTCAATTGTTAAGACATAATTTCGAGCAAGTGTTGAAGAATATCAATCAACTATAAACTATACATACCGAAGATTGATTGAAACATTTAGGAGAAAAAGTATTCAAAAATGAAAAAGACTGCATAAGGAAGTAAAAGATTATTTTTAAGCTAATGGATCTCTACTATACAATTGGGGTGCTTTTAATTTGTTTTCATCACTGAATTTGTTGGTTAATTTTTGCTTGGTAATTGAAGTTTTGTGCATCTTTGAGATCTCGACTATACAATTGTTCATGCATGTGTGTTTATATTTGCCTTGTGGAATTTCGGCTAATTAATTGACTAAATCTTGCCTTTCTATGTGAAAATTATCTTGAAAATTATGAATTTAAATTAATAATGTTCTAACTTTGTTTGCTATCCTTTGCTTTAATTTTATTTGTAGGTCCAGGATACGAATGCAAATTAATAATGCCCAGTGGTTTTATAGAGCTGAAGACACACTGAGAACGTTGGATTTTGTTCTTTGTGTTTTGTATTTTTAGTGGATTGTTCTGGGTATTGTTAAATTTATTATAGTATATTACAATAATTTTGTATTATCGCAATTGTTATATTTCTAAATTTTTTATAGTATTACAATTATAATGTTTTACTAATTTTTTTTAAATACAATAATTTATAATATTTTTATTAAATATTTTATTTTTTACAACGGTTATAAAGCGTTGCCGTACCTTAATAATAAAAAACCTACCCGAACGGTTTTAACTTCGCAACAGCGTAAAACCGTTTTCATTGTAAATTTGAAAAATTGATCTCTAAGGATAGCTACAAGTACGGTTTTAACAAGGCGTTATTGTTTCAAAAGAAAACTGTTGCGTAAGTCAAAGGCAACGCATTGGTTCTCTACGATCAGCAAACCGTTCTCGTAGATTACAACATCGGCTTTTTAACGTTAAACAACGGTGTTTATGCGTTGTAGTAGGACAAAAATGTTGTAGTGTTGCTAAATAATTAAATGTAGTATTATTGATATTGATGTGAGTCATAGAGCTACAAATAAAGCTTGTCTACAATTAAAATTGGAGTGAAACATAAGTATCTAAATGACTTGGTAAAAATAGAGTTTATATAACAAATTTGACAATGAGATAATAATAGAATGATTTGCGAGGCTCTTTTAATATATTATAAATAGATAAATATAAGATTTAAGTTTTATTTAGAATTAGAATGGATGGCATTTTTATACTGTCTATTTTAATGATAGTACTTTATAATCATTTTATATATATTGTTCAAATATGTTAATTCTCATTAAATTAATTTAATTTAAGCTACAGTAAATTGTCAAAAAAAAATAAAAAAAAAAAAAAAAAACTCCAGTAAAAACTTCATTGAACCTACGTGAAGGGTGGCCATAAAATAAGTTGAATGAAGAATTCCCCAAGATGATGTGTAAACCTCTCGCACCCTAAGCAATAATCATAACACTAGACCAAATGCCCATGTGTGATGTCCATTTTTTCTCACACTTATCAAAATAATAACCGGGTTTGTGCAAGATAATAGTTTAAAACCATGATTTAGGTTAAACATAGTTTTTAATTATGTTTAGTGTCACTTAATTTTTGTTATAGGTTATGTTTGATAAGACCAAATCGTTGGCTTATAGAATACAAGTGTGTATAAATAAAACAGACCTCTTTAGTAACAATTTTATCTTAAGAACCTATAATTTTTTTTTTTTTGAGTAACTACTTAGATAGTGTTTGATTTTATGGCGTGTAATATTTTTCTCTTCTTATTTTTATTATCTTATTTGAAAAAAATTAAATTAAAAATATATATTTGCATCATTTAATATTTATAGGTTAGTTCAACAACTAATTTAACCAAACCCTCTCAATTCGATCAAATAGTTTATCTATTTCTGCTATAAGTTCATCTGCTATACACTAACCTATTTGTGACAACATAATTTTTACCAATTAGAGCCATAACCTACGTGATTTTTGTAAGTGTTTTGGTTATAAACATTTTACTTCATCCGCCATATGTGATTTGATTTTTTTTAGTACTAAATAGATGCATATCAAAGAGCTTTTATTTTTCGCATTATTTTTCATCTATATATCTTATATTTGGATAATTGTAGAGACAAATTTCTTTAGAGATCCAACATATTTAACAGTTGTCTCCTATAAACGGTGAATTCAGACACACACAAGCTAGAAATCAAATTCATTATTTTATACTTAAGGAATTTTAATTATTTATCACTCTAACCACATTAATTTTTTTATTGAGTAGAAATCAAATTCGCATTACTGTAAAGTTTAAAATACTGACACAAATCGTACATCAACCACTTATGCTAGACTCTGTTAGTCATATCTCCCACTAGTTTATTTTTAAAAGCATACAAAAGACTTAGATGTTTTGGCATCATGTTAGGAATAAGATCACTATTAAACTGGTATGATAGTTTAGGATATTTTTTTATTTGATATTAGGCATAGTAAAGTATTGAATGCCGAACACAAGAATTGTGTATTAATACTAACTAGAAAATTTTCCTGTCTTTGAAACAGTCGAACAATTGTGCCCCTTTCAATTTTTCTTTTTTTAAATTCAAAGTTTGACAAAATATTTGATTTAAGAACTTGGGTTGTTTGTTACTGGTTTTATTTCTCAGAGTGATTTTTCAGAGTGAAAGATATTAAACGTGACTAATTTATAAATCAGATTATTTCTATCATGAAAAAGGTTATTGACAAAGGTTATTGACGCGAGTTGTCTGTAATTCTTCTTCTATATACGAATGCAATGCTAGTTAAGGTGGTTGACTCTAGTTTTTAAATGAGAGTTGAATGATGTGATTATGATTAAGTATCATAAATGATAGGTGTGAGAGTTTATAATTAAATTTAAGTCAGTAATTTTTCATATTAAGAATTTTTAGAGATTTATTTAGAATTGAGAGAGAAGATTAATTAAAGGAAGAGGAAAATAATTCCCCGTGAGAAGCCTGCGGCCTCCCCCCATTACCCATTCATTTCATTGTTTTTCTCATCTTCTTCCTTCTCTCTAAACACACAAAACCTTAACTTTTCATCTCAATTTTTGAGCTTCCAAAAAACTTCAAACCCAAAAAGCATGATCTACAAAAGTGCTCTCCTACTCTATGAGCATCAATTAGGCTAAGGAACTCATCTTCCCTTTTCCCTATCTAAAAACCGTACACCCTCTGCATAAGACGGAGGAATGATTTTTCTTGATTTTGGTTATTGTTGTGTATACGTGAAATTAGTATTATGTATTATAATTAAGAAAAGAAAATAAACCTCAAAAAAATTTGAGGTGGCCGAACCCGATGCACTAAAAATGAGAAAATTAATTTTTGAATGTATTTAACTTATGTGATAAGTTTATTTCAAATAAATAAGTTTGGACTCACGTTAGAAACTTTACTAAAATGGGGTGAGTTGTTAAAGTTATGTAAATTTCAATTTTACTTATTTGGTGTGTTTATAAAAAATAATATTTATGAAAAGTAAATGTGTTTGAAAGTTTGTTTATTTGGAAAGTAAAATAGTCCTTATGTTGATGTAAGTAATTGGAAAGTTCAAAGTGAAACATGCCATTTAATTTATGTTAGTAAGTACCTTTGAAAATTTTATTATCAACATCTTATGTTTTGAGTAACTAATAGTTTTTTTAGTCTCAAAAAGAAATCGATAATGTTGACACCAAGTTAGCAATGAGTGTAACCGGTCGACCCTTCTGACCAATAATGTTATTCACAATATTCTCGCTCTTCTCCTTCTCTCCGTTGGAAAATAGTATATTTTTACCTTATCTAAGAGTCGAATCTGGTACATATGAGTTAAATACCAACACTCACTTTTATGATCAAATATCTAAGCTTTATTGTCAAAGATTTAAAATTATGATTTTTATAGTAAGGATGTCAACTTTATGTTAAAGTTTGAGACCGTTGATATTTTGGAAAACATTGATTTATTATGATTTTGGGTTTTGATAATGTGATTTAATTTGACAAAGTTTTATCTCTCGAAAGTTTAAGTAAAAGAAAATTTTGAGAAAACAAAGAGTCAAAGATTTTATTTTTGTGGTGGTGATGAAAAACTTTGATTTTATGTTTGCAAAAATTATTTTTTTAAGTTGAATATTTATTCAAGTGTAGTTTATGAAAAATGTTTGAGTTTAAAAGATTTAGAGGTGTGATAAAAATAAAAAATTTGAAGACAGTCGCTACGCGAAAAAGCGCATTTTACAACGCTTTTTTTTAGCCATTTACAGCGTTTTTTCAAAAAAAAAAAAGGGCTGTAAAACAGGTGGATATATTGCGCCCTTGTTATTCTCGTTTTACAGTGCTTTTTCGAAAAAGTGCTATAACTCCCTGTTACAGCGCTACAACGCTTTTCCAAACAAGCGTTGTAATAAGTGCATTCATATAGATGCATTGTTATGCACCTTTTACAACGCTTTTCTAAACAAGCATTGTAATAGGTGCATTCATATAGATGCATTGTTTTGAACCTTTTACAGCGCTTTTCCACAAAAGCACTGTAATAGGTGCATCCATATAGATGCATTGTTATGCACCTTTTATAGCGCTTTTTCCAAAAAGCACCGTAGTAGGTGCATTCATATAGATGCATAATGCACCTTTTACAGCGCTTTTGCCAAAAAGCGCTGTAGTAGGTGCATTCATATAGATGCATAATACACCTTTTACAGCGCTTTTTCCAAAAAGCGCTGTAGTAGGTGCATTCATATAGATGCATAATACACCTTTTACAGCGCTTTTGCCAAAAAGCGCTATAGTAGGTGATTTCATATAGATGCATAATGCACATTTTACAGCGCGTTTGCTAAAAAGCGTTGTATTAGGTGCATTCAATAGATGTATTATTATGCACCTTTTACAGTGCTTCTTCAAAAAATTGTTGTAGTAGGTGCATTCTAATGCACGTTTTACAACGCTCTTTTGAGAAAGCGTTGTAAAAGGTATTATTTTTTTTAGTTTTATTAAAAATGCTGTAAATTTTAAAAAACGCTTTTTTAGAAAGCGTTTTTTTTAGAAAACGCTGTCTTTTAATCCAGAATCAGTTCACAATTTCTATTCCAAAATCATTTTCATCCAGAATCAGTTCACAATCAGTACACAACAACAACAAAACAACACTACAAAACAATCAATACAAAACAATCAGTACACAAGAATCAGTACACAACAACAACAAAACTACAAATTCACAACAATCAGTTCATATTTACATATTCACAACAGCCCAGAACTACATATTCAAAACTACCTATTGATATAACTATCAGATTCACTATCATTTTCATACAACTACATATTCATATTCACAACTACATATTCACAAACAACACAAAACTACCATATGCCTTGCAGCATGCCATTTCCCAACAAATCAAATAATCTTCATTTCAATCACATACTGACACCAGTCTTCCTTTATTTCTGTTAGATCTTCTTTAGAATATGTTGGATTGGAATTGTCAAAGTACTGTCCGATATAAAAATTGAACATAAATAAGTTAGAATAAAATATTTACATAGTTTATATATGAAAATCAAATAATGAAAATACCGTACCGTTTCTGGGATTATAATTTGATTCTTATCAACAATCTTCTTCATGAATCGCAATACATAATACCCACAATCGATGTTGTTAGTTTGACGAGGGCACTATAAAATAAAACATATAAGTCAATAATTATTTGTGCATTGATTGTAAAATGAAATTTTAAAAGCATATATTTCAAACCTTTATTGGAATCCATGTGATGTTATTTGACTTTTACTTCGACACTGTAGCACCTCTTTGAGCTCGAAAAACTTGTAAAGCACTATCGAATAAATAAATGTGTTTATTATAGCGTTAACAAACACATTATTTATATATATATGTAAAAAATAGATGAATATTACTTACGTGTCGAACATAGTCTTTATCTCGGGGTGATTGTTGTAATGGCCATGCAAGGGATTTAGGTAGTATATAACTTCAGAGGTCGCATTGATTGCAAATAGCACCCAATGTGCCCTACAACAACAAAAATTTGGTTTACACAACTATTAAATTAAGAACTCATAAATTAAAAAAAGATATAAATAAAGAATATATATTTACGTACTCTGAATTATATGGTGCAAGGAACAACTTATCCTTCTCTTTATTTCCTAATAGTATATCTACAACGTATTTCTTTACATTCACCGGATCGTGTTTAAGCATCGAAATCTTATGCGGAGACAATAATGAAAATCTATTTGATAATTAGCGTGTGCACACTAACTTCTCATACAAAAACCTTCAATGAAAATTTCAAATTAGATTAATTACCAATAAATTAAATTAATTACAAATAAATGCAATTAAAAGTAATTTTATCTCATTTATAAGCTGATGACAGTAGCACTCAGCTCTTTATGGTCGAGAAGTTCGTATATGTGCTTTTTTTCAAAATATTCTTCATACTCATCTCCGAATATAGCATTATCCATGCTTATTATTCGTGAATCGTTGTCGCTGCCCATATTTTTATTTTGCCAGTATGTCAAGGCACAACCCATATCGAGCAAGTCGTGGCGGACTTATTTTAGGAGCAGGAGCATCAACTGATTTTACACGATCCAGTTTTTGAGCAGCAACTTTGGCAGCTTTATTACCCTCCAGCTTTTGCAGTTTGCCAGCTTTATTACCCTCCAATTTTTGAAGTTTGCCGACTTTATTTTTAACACGAACATCAAGTCGTGGTGCGGCAGCTGGCTTGCTGTGCGGGTGGTTTATTGGATTGAATCTGAAAAAATGAGGTTAATCAGTTTGTTAGTTTATTGAATCTGAAAAAATGACAAACCTTACAGAATAAATGTGACAAACCTTTTTGGGCGATGTGACTGTTTCGTTTCTGGGAATCTACTTATCATTCCCTTTAGGCTTTGTTAAAATTAACATCGGAAAAAATTCAGCAATTAAATATAATCAATTAAACATACATTTCAATTATTTAAACATACCTTATCAAGGGCAACAAGATGTTTGGGCCATGCCACGTCCCTGCAACTAGCCTTGTTGTCCTCTTGATTTTCCGAACTTTCTTCGAGATTCGCCTAAAATATATATATGTAGGATTAAAAAGATTAGTTCAATATCAATTTTAAAATACAATATTAAAAAATATTAAAGTGATAAATATACTTACACAAAGTTCTATTACTTTTTGAACATTTTCGTTATCAACCACCCCGTCTTTATTAACGCGAGCTTCCTTCCACAATATATGACGACCCAACGGTTGATCGGATTGGGTGTCTTGTACCTATTCTCGTTAATATCATAAACAAAATATTAGTTAGAAAGTATAGTTTATAATGCCACATTATATAAAAGTGATGTTTAATTAATTACAAGTTTTTGCTCTAAACATGCATATCCCATACGAGATTTCTTGTATGGGTGGGGAATAATTTTTGCCCTCTCGCGATTTGCCTTACTAATATTCTATATGAAAAAAAATCTTGTAAAAATTTAAAATACACTATGAATATAAATAATAAAATACAAATGCTAATAAATTAATCACTTACAACAAATGTGGGGTCCGAACGTTTTGCTACGAATGCGCTCCATTCCTCATTTGATATATAATATTTATATATTTTTGGAGCTTCCGCATTCATATTTCCATCTCGGTCTCTTAGATAGCAATTTGAAAGCTGAGATCTAAAACTCCGGTGTATTTTCTCGGCAACTCTCAGCATGTAACTCTTTCTCACCTCGTCAACATCAAAAGCTGTCTGCAAACCAAATAAAGATATAGTTTGAGTAAAGTAATTCAAAGCAGTTTGTAAAAAATTATAAGTAAAAAAGTGGAGTAAAAAATTACTTTTATATCAGCCCACAATACATCTTTTGCATCCTCAAATTTTTGCCCAGTACTTCTTGATTTTATAACATTTTGCATTATGGTTGCACCACGTTTGACTTCATTTCATAAGTCTTGGTGTTGCCAACTTCTTCATTTTGACATTCTAAATCTTTGTTGGTATCCATTTATCTACAACAACTTCAACATGCAGTTCAATATGACTTCAACAAGTTCAACATGTAGAGTCTAAGTACGTAGCAGTATAAGTTCAACGTGCATTTTAGTGAAACAAAAAACAAATAAATACAATACCTAAAATATCTCTTTTTAATGCTTAGGGTTACGGGTTCGCAGACGAACAGCGCAGAAGACGATGAAAACGAGGACGAACGAAGACGAACGATGGTAGGGTTACGGGGTTCACTGACGAAACAAGGACGAACGAAGACTAAAAATATATGGTTACGTAATGAGAAGGACGATGAAGATGAGGAGGAAACAGGTGTATTATGTTTACGTAATGAGAGTAAGTAATGAGGAGGAAACAAGGGAAACTGAAACACTTGTAAGGTTCGTAGGGTTCACAATGAGAAGGAGAATGCAGAGGAAACTGAAACACTCGTATGAAATTTACGTAATGAAGATGAAACTGAAGAGGTTTACTATTATATATAAAACCCTATTACAGCGCTTTTTTGAAAAAGCGCTGTAATAGGTCTCATTATTTTATTTTTTAAAAGCTTACTACAACGCTTTTTTATAAGCCTTTTAAAGTGCTTGTGAAAAAGCGCTGTAAAATACCTCCTTATTTTTATTTTTTTAAAAGCCTTTTACAGCGCTTTTATACAAAGCGCTTTAAAAGGCTTCTTTGTTTTATTATATGCAAACGCTATGTGACCCTTTTATAGCGCTTTAAAAGACCTCCTTATTTTATTTTTTTAAAAGCCTTTTACAGCGTTTTTTCAAAAGAGCGCTGTAATAGGGTTTTATATATAAACTGCCTCTTTGTTTTATTATATGCAAATGCTATGTGACCTTTTTACAGCGCTTATGCAGAAAGCGCTTTAGAAGACCTCTTTATTTTATTTTTTAAAACCCTATTACAGCGCTTTTTCAAAAGAGCGCTGTAATAGGGTTTTATATATAAAATGCCTCTTTGTATTATCATGTCCAAATGTTGTGTGACCCTTTTACATCTCTTCTGAAGAAACCGCTTTAAAAGACCTCCTTATTTTATTTTTTAAAAACCCTATTACAGCGTTTTTTTAAAAGAGCACTGTAATAGGGTTTTATATATGAAATGCCTCTTTGTTTTATTTTTTTAAAACCCTATTACAGTGCTTTTGCAAAAGAGCGCTGTAGTAGAGCTGTGTGACTTCATTATTTTTGGATGATCAGTTAAGTACAAGAAAAATTCCAAATAATTTTGTTTTCTTCCAAATAGTTAAATTATTTTTTCTTCCAAATTGTGTTTAATTAATTTTTTTCTTCCAAATAATAATTTTTTCTTACAAAATTATAATTTTTTCTTCCAAATAATACCTTGATATATATAGCAATGCTAAATTACATGATTAGTTCAAGTTCAAACAGTTCAGGGTAAATTACATGATCACTTCAAGTTAAGTATACAATTACATACAATATAAGCAGAAAATTACAAACAGTTCAAGCTAAATACCAAAATGCTCAATTATGGCAGATCAAACAATTAAATTACATGAACTCAGTTCAGATTACATGGCTTAAAAACAATTAAGCACATTAAGATGCCCTTCTTCTTTTGTTGGTGGGATTCACATTTGTTTGTCAATTAATGATACGAAACGATGGATTAATCCAAATTCTCCCATCATGATCATCTCTAAGATATAAACCATCATCAGTTGAATCAATTTCATGTGGTTGTGATGTTGCAAAGAAAAGATCATTACCAACATTTTCATCATTATTGTTATCATCACTTATTTTATTGGTCGATAGGACAACATACCATTTATCATCAGCAGGATCAGTGACATAAAATACTTGTTGAACTTGCGACTCTAAAATAAAAGGCTCATATTTGTATCCCACCCTATTAAAATCGACAAGCAAGAACCCTGACTCATCAATCCGAACGCCATTATTATTATCGACCCACTTGCAACCAAATATGGGAACACGAAACATTGTGTAGTCTAGCTCCCATAAGCGCTCGATAACCCCAAAATATGATAGATTTGCATATATTGGGTTCTTGTCTTTTTCACTTGAGATATGCATTGCTTCGGCTACGAGAGTGACTCCGCTATTTTGCATAGTGGTTTAATCATCTTGTTTTTTGGTATAAAATGTATAGCCATTAATTACATAACCGGTGTAAGAAAAGACATGTAAACTCGGACCATTTGCTAGCCACCTCAATCTCTGTGAAATTAATTCGGGGTCTACATCAAACTTTGACTTTATGTGATTTTTTAACCATGATATGAAACTTCGATTGTGCTCTCGAGTTATACAATTTTGATTCTTATTCATGTTCAAACTAGATAACTGATCCATGTGTATTGTAACATACAGTTGAACCTCATCATCATTGTGCAGAACATACAATTGTGCCTGCTCCCATTATGTCCTTGATATAGTCATTAGTCTCTTTCCAATTATTCCTTCTCCTAATAATCTTCCCGAATGACGAGACATGGGAAGCCCTATGGATTCAACATTTGACAGATATTCAGTACAAAATTCAGCAGCTTTTCGACAATGTACCGTTCAGCAATACAACCTTCTGGTCGACTTCTACTTTTTACGTACCCTTTTAATATTTTTGTATATTGTTCTATCGGGTACATCCATCTTGTAACGCTCCTGATTTTTTATCCAAAACGTTACTTAAAAAAATACTTATTGTTTAGAAAAGTTATGAATTTTTTTTTTGAATACTTAGCATTTATTCATTTAAATACTTAGTAACAACCACGTTATTTAATATCATTAAGAAAATATTTATTCAAAATTTAAAACAAAGTAAAGGCAATTATTCCTAACGGAAGGGAACCACTTCCGTATTTTCTAGAATTCTAGTACATATTAAAAGTTTGTGACAAAAGATTAAAAGAACTTAGAAAAATTGGACATATGCATACCGGTAAATTGTATATCAAAACATATGCATAATGCATGCTCTTAAAACTATATGATCCGAATATAAACCTACCACTAAGGCAACTTCCACACAGAAATGTCACCCATACCAATGGGAAATCAAACCTGCCACTAAGGCAACTCCCACGAAGATGCATATGCCATGACATGATGATATAGTATCAAACAAATATATTCCCACACAACCCACTAAGAATCATGTCATATGCATTCAAAATTACTTTTTAAAATAATCTCTTATTCACATATCACTAGGAACACATACAACACATCCTTATCATGAGTATCACATAATCATAGACAAATAATCATAAAAATTATGACTTTCACCACATACACATAAAAATAGAAACTTTATATCATATCAGCCATAAAAATTAACACTTTAACATATATTACAAGAAAATTCAAACTCCAACTCATATACATAATAAAAGTTAAAATTTTATCACATTCATCGTAAAACTACAATTTTATCACACATAGCATAAAATTTCATACTTTACTCCATAGAAGTCATATATTACATTTCAATCTCAACAAAAATTGGGGTTTTATTATTTTAATGCATTAGTCTACATTTATTCCTTTTAAAATCAAAGTAATCACAACCAACAGCCTAACTATGATTTGTGTGGGGAAAAACCCTTACCTTTTCCGCTTTTCTTCCTAGTACAAAGCCTTAAGCCCCACGAAGTTGTTCACAAGGAAAAGAAGTTTGAAGCTTGGATACACGAAGAAAATGAGGTGTGAAGGTGATGGTGGCTAGGGTTTCATAATTCTTTTTTGTTTGTTATTAGAGAGTATACAGAAATTGTGGACTTAGGGAAATTTAAAGTGGAAATTGTTGGTTAGATAATGTTGGGCCTAAATGAAGAATAAGAGGGATAAAATGTCACTTTTTTTTTTTAACCTTGATCATAAAACCAAGCCACAACACATAGCCCAAGTTTATACTCATTCAAGTGGGTTGGGTCACACTAAGCCTCAAACCCTTAGCCCAAATTCGTCTTGCACTAGGAAAACACATCTACATATAATATATCTCTACTTCTATATATATATATATATTATATTATATTTAAACTCCCCATTGATTAAATAACTCTTACTAATAACTTTATCAACTACAAAAATCGAACAAGGCAAATAATTATCACAAATAATTTAATATTGAATAAGATTGATAGGTTCTAATTATTTTTAAATAATAATTTAAAGGATGTTACACATCTCAAATAAGGTGGCCCACAAAGTTGTGTCTCTTTAACAAGATGAACAGTAAGGTGAACCATTATATCAAAAAACGAGGGTGGGAAATACATTTCAAGCTCACACAAAGTAACAACAATTTCCCTCTGCAATGTCGGTAAGTTCTAAGGATCGATCACTTTACTACCAATTTCCCTGAAGAAGAAACATAATTTAGTTATGGCTCGGGGAACTTTTTCAGGTAAAATTGAACGTATACCTATTGGTAGCAAATGCTCCAATAGAATATGAGCATCATGGGTCTTCAAACCTTTTAACTTGAGGTCTTTCATACAAACTAAAGTTTTAATGTTTGAATAGTATCCTTCTAGAACTTTAACTTCGTGTAGAAATTTACACAAAACAATTTTTTCCTTTCTAGATAGAGTATGAGCGGCTGGAGGTAGATATGTGCAATTTCCTTTCTTTACAGGACCCAATTCATTTCTTATTCCCATATCGACCAAGTCCAATCTTGCATTGATGCCATCCTTAGATTTTCCTAGTACATTGAGTAACGTACCAATAACACTGTCAAATACATTTTTCTCAATATGCATCACATCGAGAAAATGTCTTACATACAATGACTTCCAATATGGCAATTAAAAGAAAATTGACTTTTTCTTCCACCCACTTTTGACCAGCTCTCCCACAAAAGGTTTGCAAAATTTATTGGTCAAACCTTGTACTTTCTCAAGTATTTGATATCCAGTCGATGCTACAGGAGCTCTATCTTCCTCTGATTTTCCATTGAATGCATTTCTCCACCCACGATACTGATGACTATAAGGTAAAAATCTACGATGTCCAAGAAATACATTCTTCTTACAATGTTTCAACCGCATCTAATTTGTACTCTCTTCACATATAGGACATGCACACTAACCTTTAATGATATATCCTGATAAATTACTATATGCTGGAAAATCATTAATTGTGCCGAACAACATAGCCCTCAAATTGAAACATTCTCCCACATAAGTTTTAAATCTTCAATTAAAAGAGCCAAGTATACGTCGATATCATTCCCCGGTTGTTTGGGTCCAGAAATTAACAGAGACAACATCATATACTTACACTTCATACAAAACCACGGAGGTAGGTTATAAATCAACAAAATCACAGGCCACATGCTGTGTAAGATGCTTTGAAGACCATGTGGATTCATTCCATTAGTAGAAAGTGCAAGGCGTAGATTTCTTGACTCTATCCCGAATTGAGGATACTTGTTATCAATTTTTGCCCATTGCGGAGAATCTGCAGGGTGTCGAAACTTTTCATCTCTAATTCTTTCATCTGCATGCCATGTCAAGTGTTTTGAATCTTCTTCACTGCGATACATGCGCCTAAATCTTGGTATTATAGGAAAATACCACACGACTTTTGTTGGAGTAGATTCTTTCTTCTTATATCGAGAGACATTGCATTTCGGACACACCTTTAGTAATTCATATTCATTTAGAAAAAAATGCAATCGTTAGGACACGCATGAATTCTTTCGTAACTCATACCAATAGAGCACAAAATTCGTTTAGCCTCGTAGGTTCGACTGGGAAGTTCATTATCATCTAGCAATATATCTTTTAAGAGTGTTAGTAATTCTGTGAAGCTTTTATCGGACCATCCATTACTCGCTTTTAAGTTGTACAACTTTAATATCGCTGAAAGTCTTGTGAATTTAGTACAACCATTATATAATGGTTTCTCTGCATCACTCAACAAGCTCTCAAACATTTTAGGACAATCACGAAGATCTTCTTCAACTGCTTTTGTAATCTCCTCAACTCGGTCCGGCTCATATGTATCTGTGTCGAAATAAGTTGAAACATATGTATCTGTGCGGGTATTTCCATTGATTTTCTCACCATGTCTTATCCAACATGTATAGCTTTGATCAATTCCATACCATACTAAATGTCCTTCCAATTCATCTGCTCTAACGCGTTTTCCAAAACAATATTTTAAACAACGACAAACAACTCTATTTTGATCTTTTGCATTCATCACTGCAAACTCAATAAACTCCTTCACTCCATTTTCATACTCTTTTGTCAATCGATTGGCAGACATCCATTTCCAGTCCATTTACATGACCTATATATATAAATATAGTTACACAAATAATAAGCATGATTTCAAGTTTGATATATATGACCTATATATAATACACATATCTTATAATATTGGTCCAAGATTGATTTCAAAACAGAACATGTATATCATGAGAACATATCTAATATCATGTAACACTTTCAAAACAAAACATATCTAATATGTAACAATTTATCAGTTTTAATTAGTGACAACAACAAATAAATAAAATACAGTACCTGAGATAACGTTGATCAATTTGTCTTAAAGGAGGAGCAGGGTAAATCAATTTGTAGATGGCGCACAGTAGATGATAGGAGGGTTCGCAGGGTAGAGGAGATGAGGGTTCGTAGGGTTTGGACAGCATATTAAATTTGTTTTAAATTTGTTTTTATTTATTTAAAGTGAATTTTTTTTATTTAAAATGAATGATTTTACAGCCCTTGTTCAAAAAGCGCTCTAATAGGTCCTTTAAAAATGTGAAATGGCAAGCCTATTACAGCGCTTGTATAAAAAGCGCTGTAATAGGTCATTTGATTATGTGAAAGCGTAAGGCTTTTACAGTGCTTTAACAAGAAGCGCTTTAACAAGAAGCACTTTAAAAGCTATGTAACATAAGGTGGGAGCGCTACATTTTACAACGCTTGTGTTTAAAGCGCTCAAAAAGCGCTGTAAAAGGCTATGTGAGAGCGCTTCAATTTACAGCGCTTTCTAAAAAAGCGCTATAAAAGAGTTGTAAACATTATGTGCAAGCGTATGTAACCCTATATGACCCTACAACAACGCTTTTTTTACAGCACTTGTAAAAAAAGCGTTATTGTATCCTCTGTTATTTTTAAAAAATTATACAACAGCGCTTGTATTTAATAAGCACTGTAAAAGACGCGCTATAAAATGTCATTTTTGGCGTAGTGGGTTATGGTTCGTTGTTAAAAACAATTATTGTGTTGTTGTAGTAAAAATAGATATGGTATATTTTTTTGGAAAAATCTTATTTAAACAAGGAAGTCATGTCTAAATTTTGGTAGAAAAAGATATGAAGAAAATTATATGTTCAAGACTTTGTTTGAAAATTTTGTGACTCTATGGGCTAAAGTGGCTTAAAACTTGATCGTTAATTTTGATTTATCCAAAATAATCCTTACTTTTTCAAAATGTTGCTAAAAAGAATGAATTAGAGTTTTCAACTAGTATAAATTGTGTGTGGTTATTGTAGAATTTTATCGTTTTTGGTTGGTTATTGCCATCGTTTTTGATTGATTATTGTCAAATTGTTTTGGTGTGGAAAACATCTTTTAAGGGGATTGTAACTCCCTAACCTCTAAATAAGGATTTAGAGAAAAATATAGCTAAGGTTTTAAGGTAAATTTAATTTGTGAAATTTTAAAATATTAAAACTTAATTAAAATGAAAACACTTTGATTTGAAGTACAAAGTAATCCATCTTTAAATACTCAATGTCTAAGTTCAATGTACTACAAAGATACATATACATAAGCAATTTAGCATCGAGTAAAATAACCAAACTCTAAATCTAAGACTCTAACTATGATTTGGTTTTGCGACTTCGCTCTACATTATAAAGCTGAGGAGCAATTTAGATATACTATTTAGTTCTTCAATACTAAATACTTGGAAACATCACCCCACCAACATAATGAGCTAAAAAATCAGTAACATAGAATAAGAAAAATAATTTTAAGATGTTCTCAGCCATACTTAGCGTGTTATGTATGGAAAAGTCCTCTTATCAAAAACTTCTAAACTCAAATGTAACACAATAAAATTAAACTCGTAATTCAGATATTAAGATGAATCATATATGTAACCAAATATAAATTTATATAATAACGGTCAAAATCTTTTGAAAACCCGTATACTAAATCGCTCAAAAGTGAGTTACCTGAGTGATACTAGTCTATAGTAAGGTAGGTTAGACGTCATGGCCACAAAAAGTGTCCTATTTGCTTTTCCCTTACTTATTCCCTTTTTTTCAGAAGGAATTCAGTCTACTCATCATAAAATATTTATTTCTCCTTTATTGAAAAAATCTATCAAAATATGTTTATGATTAATCAAAATACCTTTACTTATTAACTAAATCTTATGGCTTAGTATTTATATATATATAGAAACTTATAAACATATGTGTGTATTACAAAAATATGATCACTCATGATAGAATTTGGAGTAATTGATAATCGTTCTAAGTTCTTAATTCAGGTACAAGACATTAGGTAGCTGAAACCATACCAAACCAAAACAATCAATAAAACACTTAAAATATAGTCCCAAACTTAGTAAAATTTGTTCATGGAATATGAGACAAAAAGGAACTAATTTCCTGATTGGAAAATTCGCTTAACGTATTTAAATTGCCTAAGCAAATTTGACATGATACAAAATTATGTTTTTTTTGTCTCAAATTTCAACATAATTATTTTCCATTCCAACTCTAAAATCCCTCTTTAATCATCAATCAAATTAATCAAAAGTTATAAGAAACTCACATCAACATATATCCAAAGCACAAAACTCAAATTCAAAACATTCAAGACACAACTCAAAATCACCACATCATGCATTTCATCAAACCAAATTTGGCATAGCACTTTCAACGAACACATAACATGCCAGACCTAAAATTGAAATTTAAGAATGGAAATAAAAATTTATTTACTTAATCATTCTCAAAATGAAGATAAAACCCTAACACACCCTAAAGATATTTTAGTTCGGGTTCTATGTTATGTTAGAAACTTTTGAAAGAGATGAGAAATTCCTCAATGTAATCTTTATCTCTACCCCATTGTAGTAAACCCTAACCTTCTCTGCTTCAAAGTTCTCTTCTTTCTACCTCTTTTCTTCCTTCAAACTCTTTTTCTTTTATCTTTTTCTCACAACTCGCAAAAACAAGAAGGAAAGATAATGATTATGTTGTTTTTCTTTCTCATTATGCTTAAGTGAAAGATGAGGTTAAATATAATGTTAGTGAGTAAAGTGGAGAAATGGAGTATGATGTGGTCTACTTCAAGATGGGGAAAGAGTAGGATGCATGTGTTTCCATTGGGCTAAAGGATGTAAAAATGAGGTGTGGGAGTGGATTGGTGGCCGGGAGATATAAAAAGGAGTGAGGGAATGAGCATAAGTGTGTAGTAGTAGTAGTGAGGGAATGAGCATAAGTGTGTAGTAGTAGTAGTAGTGAGAAATGACAACATTTAAGTAGGTGTTTTTATTATTTATCCTATACTAACATAAGTTATGACAAAACTATCCTTAAGACTAAGTGGCTGCTAGCTAGATGGGCTTAATGTCTCTACACATACCGAGTTCTACTTCTAAACCTCTTAATTCTGCACTATCGAACTCAAACTAAATCAACCGTAGTAGTTAAGATTTGCATTATAATTTTTAATAAATAACTGCTTATAAATTATGGTTACATAAAATATTATATGGGAATAGTATTACTACTAAATTTGGAAATAAAAATTCGAATGGGAGTAATAATAAAATGTTGAAAGTAGCAATACTTGATCATAGAAATTTGGGTTGTCACTGGGATTAGAAGTGTGGGGCCGAATTAGGAGGTAATTAAGGTCTCAGGAACTTACTTATGATTGAATCATAAGATTGGAATAAAGATTTTAGTATGAGCGAGATTTTAGCTATGCTTTATTGAGATAACGATACTTGTTAATGAAGTTATCATAAGTAAGGACTCTTCCAAATTTCTAGTATCACATGTAGGTTGTACTTGTTATTGATGTTGTTGAATTATTTGTACACGACTTAATGTATGTACTTGTTGTTAGTGTTTGGATTCAAATTGTGTTGATGTGTTTGTGCTTTGTGTTATGAATATTTTTGTGATAAATGCCAAAAGTATGCTATGTGTAATATGTGATGAGAATTATTAATCTTTGAATGAGATTTTAAAAGTGTAGAATGAAAAAAACATAAGAAAGAGGAGTTTGAATTGTGTTTTTAAAAACTTTTGTGCGACTATACTCAAAGTAAAGAAGATAATACACGTGTATGAAAACAGAGCGGAGAGAGACACAATAGTTAATCTTGTTTCACCTCCAACATGGTTGCTACGTCCAGTCCCTTCAACTCGAATGATTAATCCACTAAATTGTCACTGAATCTAACTTACACTTGAACACCTACTAGTCACACTGATTGTGTTCAATCTTCTCAACCTTTTAGCTTAGTACAATCAAGATGATGAGGAAGACAACCATTATTGGGCTAGGTTACAATAAAAATGTATTGGGGGTTTATCTGGATAAGCTCTTGGAAAGAATGATTACAATTTATGTTCTACAAAAATTCTGTTAACACTAAAAGGATGATAACAACAATCTAGATATGATTGTAGCTTCTTGCTTGTATGTTGTGTATTGTTTGTTATTGTTGTATTTTTCATCATTGAGGGATGCACGTCCTATATAGAGTACCAAGAGGGTTTCCGGCCATTGTAATGATAGCATAAAATCAGGATAATCCATGAAGTTTTGCATCGTATCTTTGCAGAATGATTTGACAAATAAACTTTCCAAAAAAGTATGATCTTATACTTATTTGGCGAGTTTGTTTGAAACGGTTGAAAACCAGATGGAACCATGGTCAGAGAGTGTCTTGAGATCTTTAGACAAATAGCTAATTCAGGATGTGTATAAGATAATACACAAATTGCTCTGTTTTCAAAGTGTTTGACTTTTTCAAAGTGTTGAATTTTTAAGTGGTGTATATGTGAAATTAGTATTGTGTATTCCTTTATAATCAAGAAAAGAAAATAAACTCCCAAAAATTTTGAAGTGGGAAAATTAATTTTGGATGTGCTTGAATTATGTGATAAGTTCATTTTAAATAAATGAGTTTGAACTGACATTATAAACTTTACTACAATTGGGTGAGTTGATAAAGTTATGTAAATTCCAATTTTTACTTATTTGGTGTGTTTATAAAAAAAAGTTATTTATTAAAAGTAAATGTGTTTGATAGTTGGATTCTTTATTTGGAAAATAAAATAGTCCTTATGTTGATGTAAGTTATTGGAAAGTTCAAAGTGAAATATGATATTTAATCACCTATCAAAGTCTTATGTTGCGAGTAACTAATAGCTCCTCGAGTCTCAAAAAGAAATCAAGAATGTTGACTCATGTTAAAGATAGTGTTCTTAATGGAGGAGCGTAAGCCAACAAGGGGAGGAACCATATGGTAAAGGTATTTTATGTGATGATTACCTTGTCATCATATAGGTAGAGTTTGAAAAACCTAGTAATGTTGGGGAAGTACAACCAAATGAGTATGATCGTGGAAGTCTGTTGTCGAGTGTTAAGGCAAGATTGTTAGACCCTGTAGGTATTCTAGTAAGGTATTCCTAAGTGACTAGGGGTAGCCCTTGTGACACCCTAAACCCAAAAATAATATATATAATAATTTATATATAATTTCTATAAAATTTGCAGCTGCTAAATGAAGATATGTTTCCAAGAAAATAAAAACTTTTATATCTATTTTAGGATATCACGTTTCTCAAAAATCAAAGGGAACACTTTAAACTTCTTTACTTCTATAAAATAGTGCAATCTTAATAAGCTTGATTTAAGTATAATTACTTGATTTAATTCTAAAAACTTACTAGTACTTATAAGGTTTTGATACAAAAAGTCGTTTCAAGTTAAATGAGTAAAATACAAATTACAACCCTTATTCCCGGTATCACCTATCAGAGCGAGGTTCCTCCCAACTTACACTTGAAGATTCATTAACCTGTAACAACTGCGATTTTACAAACGCAGGGCCAAGCTAGTCAAACACAAACAACGAAGGAGGTGAGTTATGAAATCATGTTAATAGTATAATATAAGTAAGAAGAACACACATTTGATCATAAATAAACCGTATCATTAAACAAACATTATTCAAGGAATAACATCACATAATAAAGTCAAAGTCAAAATCAAGAAAAATCAATACATTTCACTATAACATCAAATCATCTAAGAGAAATTATAATCACATGCGATACACATTAATCACAAAAAAACAATCACAAGAAAATGCAATGCTATGCATGAGCTTAGACTCTACTTCACAATGTGGTACCATTCTAACTCTGAAGTACTTGGTTAGGAGGCTTGATACTATGCAACCATCCCAGTGGATGGACAATTCAAATTGGCCATGTCCTCATAGATCCCCTTAACTCAACCCGAGATACATTTACGCGACAGTCGAGGTAAATGTGTGTTGCATGGTAGCTCCCGAGATTTGGAGTGCTACCTCCAAGTCACATAGGAATTCCCCACCCGAATACCTCCAAGGTCTAACAATCTTGCCTTAAGGCTCAACACTAGACCGCCACGATCAGGCTCATTCAGTTGTACTTCCCCGGAATCACTAGGTTTGTCAGGCCCTACCTATATGATGACAAAATAATCTCCACTTCACAAATTCTCAATATTTATTTTCTCCTCTCGTTGGCCTATGATACTCCATTAAGACCGTCATCGCAAACACAAATTGAAGTCTTTCATCAACTATAGCCACTTTTCACACGATCGTTTTGGCGTTGGTTTCGCTCAAATCGGACTTACGGTGAAGAAGAACGGTGCAAAATAACGAATTCTACAAACAGAGAAGTCGGGTATTTTAGAGAGAAATTGAGACGGTTAAAAATCTGGGAAAGTGTTTTTAATTGACTAACTAAATGATTGAAACAACATACTAAATTTTGGAGAAAAACGGAGAAAGTTTTCTGAAACACTTATCGATCACCGGTGCCAAACGATAGGCGTGTTATTGTGTTTCCTCTTGCTTAGGGCGGTTGTTGAAGCTCTCTTTCTTATTTTCTTTATTTTTATTTTATTAACATAATTAGGGTTCACATACATGGGTAAAGCCCGTTGGTCCCCTTATTTATTTTATGTTTTACTATTATTATTTTTATTTTGCTAAAACAAAATTAATTGTTACTTAATCTCATTTTTAATACTCTTCCAAACAACATTTAATTTTCAAAACATTACTAATATTTCATAACTAATATATGATAAATTAGAGTAATTAAAATGATTAACCTTTTAAAAAATCACATATTATTAACAACTCAAATTCTCATATTCAAATTAATTACTATAATTATACTTATTTTTTAAAATACTCACGTTATAATAATACTATCATTAGAGAATAGTCAAAATTATAAAATAAATAAATATAACAACAATATTTTATGTTAATTACTAAATCATAATAAATATATATATAAAATCACAAATCCAAAATAAGTATATAAAAATAAAGAAAATCAAACATAATATTACTACTATCTCAAGATAAATATTTATAAAATAAATAATTAAAATAACACATATTTAAAAATAATTAAATATAATTAAGTGCACATACATTTAATATTAGTCAAACGCACAAGAAAATATCATATTAATTACCAACTCACATATACACGTAAAATCTTCTAAATCTTATTCTTTAAAATATTGACACTAAAATACTATTAGTTTTAGAAAAATATATAAAATAATAAAATATAATATTTTTTATTTATATCACTCATTTAGTGAAAATATGTACATGATTAACACATCATAAGAAACACACATATAAAGAAAATTAATTATAAAACTAATCAACATATATTCTAAAATAATTTTAATACCAAATTAATTATATAAAATCTTTTTTAATTAATAAAATAGTTTATTATAAAATTTGGGGTGTTACAGCCCTCTCAAAGCCGGGAGCTATCATTCAACACCCATTTACCTCAACCATCGTATGTATGTGTCTCGTGTCAAGTTAAGGGGATCTATGAGGACAAAGAGAATTTGGATTGTTCGTCCACTTATATGGTGGCATAGTATCAAACCTACAAACCATATACTTCAGAGTTAGAATGGTACCAAATGGTGAAGAAGTATAGAGTCTAAGTTCATACATAACATTGAATTGTCTTTTAATTGCTCTGGTATGATTAATGTGTATCGACGATGATAATAATTTCGCTGAGATTAATTGATGTAAGAATGAGATGTTGATTTTTCATGAGTGATTTTGACGTTATAATGTGATATTATTTTCTTGAATATTTTGATATATCATGATATGTTAAGATACAGTTCTATTATGATTATTTGCATGTTCTTCTTACTCGTATTATACTATCTACAAGATTTTAAAACGCACCATCTTCGTTTTTTGTGCATGAGTGATTAAGAAAACACAATTATTTCAAGTTGCCAATTGGTAATTAAGATACAGTCCTCTGTTGTGTTTTATCGTGTCTTGAACTGAAATTATATTTTGTTAAAATATTGGCTATTAGTATTATTTTATAATTTATAGATTCCGAAGACGAAAGTTAACAATCTCTGAGTTTTGTGAATGATTTGATGTTCAGGGATATTTAAATAATAAACATTGATTGATCTTAATTTGATTTTTCTTCGAAGTGTTCAGTTGAAAGCTGAAAATTAGTATGAAGTTTTGTGTATGATACATTTCTTAGATATTCACTACTAAATGGGAATTTTGAGCTTGTTATAGGGGTTTTGCTAAATTTATCCATATATACCATTCTCTTTGTTTTAGGTCATTGATAACGTTTCAGCAAGTGTACTGAATCGTTGTAAATAATAATAAAACGGTAGTATCAAGTGTCGAACTGAAGGATTGCGTTTTACTATCGAGTTGTGCTTAAGTACTAAAATTGAACAAATTTCAGAATTGATTGAAATAATATTTAAAATTAACAAGAGTAATAGAATTGAACTTTTATAATACGAAAAATGTCAGGGATGAGTTTCACTTCGAGTCCAACCTTGGTTTCTAATTCGATCATAGTTACAAAAACCCTTTATTGAATTATTACCGAATCCTCTTTATTATTCTTTCCTTAATGTCTTAGTGACAGAACCTTCAATTCCAAAGTAACCTCTAATTCCTTAGTGGATTTAAGATTAGAATTAAGTCTTATGTTACATGAATTCTCTTATTAAACTACTACCTTTGCAACAAATTTAATTGGTTTCATGACCTTCATCTATCCCTAGACTACAATATCATGAATTTCTCATCTCAAGCATTCGTAAAGTCCACTTCTATTTCAAAATACGAATCGTAGAACATTTTAAAGTTGATCAAGCAATAAAAAGCATTAAGCATAGAGATGAGAAAAATAGTTCAATAAACTCTTTCAAATAACTAGAAATCAAATCAGAAAAATAAGGATTTCATCTTGTTTCACTCATCCCTAACAAATAGGGTTTAGTTACTCATGACAGAGATAGAAAAGATAGAGATTAGAGAAGAATTACAAGGGCACAAGTCTCCAAACTTCCCATGTAATTCCGCAGCGTGCCATGTGCCCCAGGCGCAGAATTTGCACTTAAGGCGCAATTGGACAGAGTCACGAAGGCTGAAATGGGCCCTAACGCATGTTTTGCGCTTTAGGCGCACAACACCGTTGTTTGACATTTTCTGCATTTTTTTCTCTCTTTTGAGTCCAAATCTGATAATGGTGTCTTCATCAAAGTTGTAGCTATGGATCTTAACTTTCATGTGAACTTTCTGACTCCAATTGGACCTCAAAAAATCCTGATATGGCTTAAATACTCCACATAGGTCATGCTTATTTCTCACCAAAATTCAGCACTACACTAAAACAAAGAAACAATGCAAAACTATGAAAAATCTCTACTTAATCAAGGAAATAAGAACCTAAGCATTTTACTAAAAACAATGAAAAATATGCATATGATGAAGAATCATCAGTCGTATTTCTCAAGTTATACATTTTATAAATTATTTTGACACAATTTCAAAACGAATTTTACTTGCTTGCAAGTGAAAATTTGGTTGAGGAAGTTTAGACATTTATTTTGGTCCCATCACTTTGTTACTATATTTTCTACTAGTTGCCCTTTGAGTTTAAATTTTATTTTCTTGGTGCCAACTTGATAGTGTTTCAGCAAGTGTACTAAATCGTTGCAAGTGATAATTAAAACGGTAATACGGAGTGTCGAACTCAAGGATTGTGTTTTACTATCGAATTGTGTTTAACTACTAAAATTGAACAAAAAGTTTCCGTAATGATTGAAATAATATTTGAAACTAACAAGAGTAATAGAATTGAAATTTTATAATAAGAAAGATGTTAGGGATGAGTTTCACTTCAAATTTAACCTTAGTTTCTAATTTGATCCTAGTTACTAAATTCCTTTTTTGAACTATTATCGGATTCTCTTTATTATTCTTGCCTTAATGTCATAGTGGCAGAACCTTTAATTTAAAAGTAACCCTTAATTCCTTAGTGGATTTAAGATTAAAATTAAGCTTTACATTACAAGAATTCTCTTATTAAACTATTGCTTCTGCAAATAATTCAATTGGTTTCATGACCCGCATCTATCCCTAGACTACAATATCATGAATTTCTCATCTCAAGCATCCGTAAAGTCCACTTCTGATTCAAAATACGAATAGTAAAACATTTTAAAGTTGATCAAGCAACAAAAAACATTAAGCACATAGATGAGAAAAATAATTCAATAAACTTATTTATATAACTAGAAATCAAATCAGACGAATAAGGGTTTCATCTTGTTTCACTCATCCCTAACAAATAGGGTTTAGTTACTCATGAACAAGATACAATAGATAGAGATTAAAGAAGAATTACAAGAAAGATTCATGAATAATTCTTGATAAAACTCCTCCAATGGTGTTAGAAACAGCCGTCTCGGAGTTTCTCCGCTAGGGCACAAGTCTCCAAACTTCCCAATAGTCCAAAAGATATCTAGAAAGTGAGAAAAACATGTTTTAATGCATTATGATGCGTTCCACGCGCCCCAGGTACATGTGAAAACACTTTAAGCAATTTGTGAAATTTTAAAATATTAACTTAATTAAAAATTAAAAAACTTTAATTTGAAGTACAAATTAATCCATCTTTAAATACTAAATGTCTAAGTTCAATGTACTACAAAGATACATATACATAAGCAATTTAACATCAAGTAAAATAACTAAACTCTAAATCTAAGACTCTAACTACGATCTGGTTTTGCGACTTCGCTCTACATTATAAAACTGAGGACCAATCTAGATATACTATATAGTTCTTCAATACTAAATACTTGGAAACATCACCCTCACCAACATACTGAGTTATAAAAATTAGTAACATAGAATAAGAAAAACAATTTTAAGATGTTCCCAGCCATACTTAGCGTGCTATGTATGAAAAAATCCTCTTATCATAAACTTCTAAACTCAAATGTAACATAATAAAATTAAACTCGTAATTCAGATATTAAGATGAATCATATATGTAACCAAATATAAATTTTTATAATAACGGTCAAAATCTTTTGAAAACCCGTATACTAGATCGCTCAAAAGTGAGTCACCTGAGTGATACTAGTCTATAGTAAGGTAGGTTAGACATCATGGCCACAAGAAGTGTCCTATTTGCTATTCCCTTACTTATTCCCGTTTTTCAAAAGGAATTCAATCTACTCATCATAAAATATTTATTTCTCCTTTATTGAAGAAATATATCAAAATATGTATATGATTAATAAAAATACCTTTACTTAATAACTTAATCTTATGGCTTAGTATTTATATATATATATATATAAACTTATATTTATACACATATGCGTGTATTACAAAAATAAGATTAGTAATGAAAGCATTTGGAGTAATTGATAAAGAACCTAACAAGCTATTAGCAAATGGATTCTTACAGAAACATGGATTGGACTATGATGAGGTGTTTGCCCCATTAGCTAGAATTGAAACAACGGGGATGGTAGTCTCAATGGCCAGTTACAAAGGGTGATCTACACATCAGCTAGATGTCAAATCAGCATTCCTCAATGGCTCACTAGAAGAAGAAGTGTATGTAAAGCAGCCACTAGGCTATGTGAAAACAGGCAAAAAAGACAGTGTGTACAAGCTAAAGAAAGTTCTATATGGCCTGAAGCAAGCCCCTAGTGCCTGGAACAAGAGGATTGACAGATTCCTAATAGAGAAGCAATTTGCAAAGTGTGTGAATGAGCATGGAGTGTATGTGAAAAAGGCAGCAACAACACTTGCATTATTGATATGCCTTTATGTGGACGATTTGCTTGTGACTGGGAGTGATGAAGCACAAATTCAGAAGTTCAAGATCAGAATGGAGAATGAGTTTGAGATGTCTGATCTAGGCATGCTATCATATTTCCTTGGCATTTAGTTTGAAACGAGGAAAAGTGGAATTTTTATGCATCAAAAGAAGTATGCAAATGATGTATTGAAAAGATTCAAAATACTAGATTACAATGGAACTAGTACCCCGACAGAAGCATGGCTGGTACTGTCGTAGGAGGGCAATAAGGAGATGATTGACCCTACAATCTTCAAGAAAATTGTAGGATCCTTGAGGTTATTGTGCATCATAAGGCCATATATTGGATATAGTACTGGGCTAATTAGTAGATACATGGAGAAGCCTAGGACATCACACTACATGACAGCAAAAAGGATTTTGAGATACATTAAGGAAACCATTGAGCTTGGCCTGCTGTATCCCACAAATTCGAATGGAGATGAAGCTGAACTTGTAAGTTTTACTGATGCGTATTGGTGTGGAGATAAGGATGATAGAAAGAGTACCACAGGTTATGTGTTCATGATCAATAACTCACCAATCTCATGGTGTTCGAAGAAGCAAAGCATAGTAGCCTTGTCCACATGTGAAGCTGAATATGTGGCTGCATCAATGGGAGCTTGCCAAGCTATATGGCTGGTTGAATTAATGACAGAATTGGGACTGAGAAGCAATGAAGCAGTGAAGTTGAAGATAGACAACAAATCAGCAATTGATCTAGCAAGACATCCAAGTGTTCACAAAAGGAGCAAGCACATAGAAACAAGGTTTCATTTCCTAAGAGATCAAGTGATGAAAGGCAAGATAAAGCTAGAGCATTGCAGTACCAATGGTCAAAAGGCTGACATCCTAACTAAAAGCTTGAAGACGGTGAAGTTTCAAGAGATGAGGAACAATCTTGGATTAACATCAATTGGATTACTTTGAATTAGGAGGCATGTTAAATGTAATTAAGGTAATTCGTAGTTAGTTAGGGATGTTAGAATACATTTAGAAGTAGTTAAGAAGGTTAGATGACAGTTAGTGCTCAAACTAATATAAATTTGTAAAATAAAGAACATTCTCCAGATACAGTTAATCAATCTCCGTTTTCAGAACATTTTGTTTTCTTCTCTCTTCTTCTCAATTTCAATTTCTCTCAATTATACAACCTGTTCTAACAAGATGGTGTGGGAGGGAAATGAAATTTGTTTGGTTTTGGTGGTGGAGGATTGGTTGTATTGAGTTTTCAGGTTTTTATTTATTTATTTTTGGTTTTGTAACGAGGGACTTGGAAATGGATTAATGCAATATAATATCATATGGAAAAAGGGAGAAGTTTCTTTTCTATTGTTTCTATAATGTCTGTTTATAAAAGATATAAATTAATTATCTATTTTTGTGGTTTTTATGTTTTTATTAATTCAAATAATTAATTTACAACTTAGGTGAATAACAATTAATAACATGTAAATCCAAATTAACATTAGCCAAATTTAGTCAAAATTAGACCAAGGACTAAGAATAAAAACCGGATAAAATTGAAGGTCAAAATCTCTAAAGATATGGGATAAAATTGCTCAATTTAAAATTTTGGAAATAAAAGTACATTTGAATTTAACTATTTTCCTACATGAGTCATTTTCTTGTATTTTATCCATATTTTTCCGCATCCTAAATTTTTTTTGGAAAGATTATCAACTCACTATCGCCAAATTCAATTCACGAAAACTTTGCAATGAATATTTTACGTCGAGTGTTTTTAATAAGGATGTGCTTCTTATATTAATATTATAAATGGTATTACTCGATTTCTTTGAATTATCATCAATTATTTTTTTATAAGTAAAAAATTTATTAAAAATGAGTACAAGAAATAATAATCAAACTCATACATCATAATTTTTTAAAGACAACTCAGTCTCAGTGTGTCACCAAGAAAAAATGTTACAAATTTTAGGTGAAATATAAATGTAAGTTTATATTTACACATTTTGCATTTGTCAACATACTAAGTAATAGGTGTATTTATTTTACTTTTATTTATTAAATGTAAGGTTTCTAATTAATAGGTATATTTATTTTATTTTTTTTCAAACACATCCCTTATTAATACTATTAATTTATGTTGGAAAACGAAAAAGTCAAATTGAAAATATTAATGTATAAAAGGCATTTTAGGAACATCAACACAAAAAATTGATACCTTATATTTAATACCTACTTTTCTTAATATTCGTAGAAAAAAAAAAATGAAAACTTATAATTAAGGATGGAGATAGTAATTGAAATTTAAACGTAAACAAACACTAAGTTTTCAGGTTTCAAAAACATGTTATTTTTTACAAATAATAACAATAATTTTATAACTCATAACTTTGAAAATTAAAAAATAAAACAAGTGAAAACACTAAATCTTAAACAATACAAACAATTATTAAATAGAGTAATTTATTTAAAAGATACTATTGAAGTCCAATGATCTCTACACATACCACAAAATCAAGGATAGTAAATAAAAACTCTTAAAATAAAGTGAAGCACAAGCCTAATTCCACACAAAAAACTCCATTGATTGCCTGTCATGATTGTGTTGAATATAACCTACATACAAATAAATTATAGAGAAGACATAAGGAAGATGTGAGTTTATCTTTTATCATGTAAAATGAATAAAGTCATACGTACATAGATTAACACACCTTCATGAATCATATATATATATAGAAGGATGAACTTTCAATGCTAAAACATGCACTATTTGAAATTCATGTGGGGCCAAAAATAACTTAGGAAAACATGGATTGAGAGGTTATGCTTTATGCCATATGCAAGACTCTATTTATTCATAGTGTACACTCTCGCTAACACTAGTTGTACGATGACATCCTCAAGATAACAATTTAAAGCGTAAACTCAATAAATTACTCTCCTCTCATAAAATCTAAAATCAATTTTAAGTTTCTTCGATGGTATATCATATACCGAGTCCATATATATATTTATCCTTAAACACACAAGCACATATATATATTCACAAGCGAATAAAGCTAACAACACTTTCATAATAAAATTTAATACACTTGTAAATCTATTAAAAAATTGAAAGTTGAAGCTTTAAACATAATAGAGAAATCAAATATAAGAGAAACAACATTAATTATAATGAGCAAATGAAAATAATTAATTAAAAAATTGAAAGTTGAAGCCTTAAAAATAATAGAGAAATCAAATATAAGAGAAACAACATTAATTATAATATGCAAATAAAAATAACTAAAGTGTGTAACATAATAGAGAAATGTCTTTTTTTACCTTAACTGTTAATTTGAACACTTACAACTACAATCTAAGCAAAATCCATAATGATGAAGGGGACAATCGTAAGTTAGACAATCGATGTATGACCTACATCTTTTAGTTGTAAAATCTAAAATAAGAATAAAAAATATTATTGAAAAAAGGTTAAAAGTTTTGTAGAACATGAAAATATGAGAATGAACTTACCACCAACATCGACTATAGCAAGAAATAGTAACATAAAAAGGATCATAGTATAAAAAACCTTGAGAGTTTTAGCCATTTTTTATTCTACCTTTGCATGCAACAGATACAAAATTGTTTGATCACTTTATTTTGTAAAAAACCTCATGATGTGCTTATTTCAATTGAATAGTTTTTAGTACAACGAAGTATCATGTTGTCCCTTTAACTCGTGTAATTGATCACTTGACCTTAGAGTATATCTTTAATTTTTTATTTCTTATCTATCCTTTCATATTAGAATGAGGTTCAAAACCAACATTATGCTTCAATTAAATAGCTATTAGAATATATATTCAACTATTAAAAAACATTTCTATATTAAAATATTTATTAAATGACTCTTAAGCCAAATACGATCAACAACCGAGTTAAAATTGATTCTAATATAGATTATTTGAATTCAATAATAATTAAATCGTTCTCGACCGCTATTGAGGACACTTATCCATTTTACTGCATCAATATAGAAATAAGGGAATGCAAATAATGGAAATGCATATTCATAGATAGTCACAAGTTTGAGGAAAACGTACTTGAATTAGTCGATTAATTTGAAATGAGAACTTAATTATAATCGGTCAAAGTAATGGATTGTAGGAACTACACTTTAAACTCTTATTTATACTCTATAAATACCAATTGTACAAATCATAATACACTTACATCAATCCAAATAAACCTATTTTACGTGCAGTTTATCTGCTCTTCAAATTTACTTACGTTATTTTCATTATTCTTAAATAGTTATCTACATAAATTGTCTAAATTAATACTCTTTGGAATATTTAAGGAATTCACAACTAATCAGCCATTTTTTTCATTGATGTAATTGCATATGGTGCATTTGATTTGCTAAAAAACAGTAGACTAGACAACCAAATTTTATTGTACCCTATTTTGTTTAGAAATTGGTATGAGACCGGATATAAAAGGGAGCAAGAAATTGAACAAAAGCATAAATTTTTGTCCCTAAATATCATTTTATATTTTCTACTAAAATATTATTACCATTTTCTACTATCTCATGTTTCTCTCATCTCTCTCTTTGTCACTCTTTTCTCATTCTATCTCCTTCTTTCTGTTGTCTCATCTCTCTTTCTATTGTCTCATGTCTCTCTCTCTCGTATCTCTTCATCTTATCTCTTTTTGCACTCATGTGTCTCTCTCCCTCATATCTCTCTCTCTCTCATGTATCTCTTCCTCTATTTCATATTGATGCATCTTAGCTCTTTCTACGCACACGTCTCTCTCTTATCTTTATGTATCCCTCTCTTGTCTCTCGTCACCCTTCAATCTCTCCCTTCTTTTAGAATAAGTAATCGCAATAAATAACCATTAGCTAAATTACCGATGAACTTTCATATTTGTCAATAATTATTTTAAAAAACTCTTCCCAAAATTAGAATAATTATTAAATGTCTCTTAGGAAAACCATGCATCACCTTTGTTTCTTTAACTCACTTAACTGAAAATTTTACCATAGTATAAAACTTTGTGGTGATCAAAAGTCACTAACTGTTACCAAACTTTCATTTTTTATCCATTCATATGAGTAGGGATTACAAAAGAGCAATTATAGTATTCAACAATGGCTAAATCGTTGTAGAAATAATGTATCAATGAAAGGACAATATATTTACGCATAAATTGAAAAGCACCGTGGGATAAAAGTCAAAGCACAAATCTATCTATTATAATATATTAAAATAAATTCTCAATTTTATTGAATGACACATCACACACTTATGTGTCACATCACTTATATTCCTATGTGACACTTTCATATGCTTCTACAATTCATCTCACACATTTTATTTCTCAATTTAACTTTTACATCATCATATACATATGTTGAAAACCCACACACAAATGTTCTTCATGAAAATAATTCTACTATTAAAGCTTCTCATAAAAATAATTTTATTATCTTCTCACTTCAATCAACTTTTTATACTTTTTCATTTCTAACTTTGTATGTTCAAATTAGTTAGTAAACAAATACACCATATCTTATATTATCTCAAGAATCATTCTTTCAATTCCTTCTTAAAATTTGATGGAGAGTACACTTTAGATACAAAGTTTTATTGTTTACACAACATTAAATCATTCATGGCTTCTCAATTCTCACCCAAGTATCAATGGAAAATGTGAGATTGTGTAACCTATTGGTGACTTCCTCAGTTGGGTCAAATCATTAATAATAAAGGACATCAAATAAACAAATAAGAAACCAAATATATAATAAGAAAATTCATTTGTTCTAATCACTAACGATAAGGGTCGCACTAGAAGGAGGGGCGGTGAAGACCTCTAGAGAGGAATGCGCAAATATCATTTTTCAGTTGTTAAGACAATTTCGAGCAAGTGTTGTAGAATATCAATCAATTCTAAACTATACATACCGAAAAAGTATTCAAAAATGAAAAAGAGTGCATAAGGAAGGGAAATATTATTTTTAAGCTTATAAGGAAGGGAAATATTATTTTTAAGCTAATGGATCTCGACTATACAATTGGGGTGCTTTTAATTTGTATTCATCACTGAATTTGTTGGTTAATTTTTGCTTGGTAATTGAAGTTTTGTGCATCTCGACTATACAATTGTTCATGCATGTGTGTTTATATTTGCCTTGTGGAATTTCGGCTAATTAATTGACTAAATCTTGCCTTTTTATGTGAAAATTATCTTGAAAATTATGAATTTAAATTAATAATGTTCTAACTTTGTTTGCTATCCTTTTCTTTAATTTTATTTGTAGGTTCAGGATATGAATGCAGATTAAAAAAAACCTACCAGAACGGTTTTAACTTCGCAACAGTGTAAAACAGTTTTCATTGTAAATTTGAAAAACTGTTCTCTAAGAGGTAGCTACAAGTATGGTTTTCACAAAGCGTTGTTGTTTCAAAAGAAAACTGTTGCGTAAGGCAAAGACAATGCCTTGGTTTCCTACGGACAGAAAACCGTTCTCATAGATTACAACATCAGTTTTTTAACGTTAAGTAACGGTTTTTATACGTTGTAGTAGGGAAAAAAATGTTGTAGTGTTGCTAATTAAATGTGGTATTATTGATATTGATGTGAGTCATAGAGCTAATTAAATGTGGTATTATTTTTACTGTCTATATTCATAATAGTACTTATCATCATTTTATATATATTGTTCAAATATGTTAATTCTCATTAATTTAATTTAGTTAAAGCTACAGTAAATTATCATAAAAATAAAAAATAAACCTCTAGTAAAAACTTCATTGAACCTACGTGAAGGGTGGCCATAAAATACGTTGAATGAAAGAATTCCCCAAGATGATGTGTAAATCGGATTTACTGTTATAAATTAAAAGCCAATAAATTAATATTAGACAATTAACTTAGGACCTCTCGCACCCTAAGCAAGAATCATTCCAGTAGACCAAATGCCCATGTATGATGTCCAAATTTCAGTTATTAGAACGAGTTAAGAGCTAATATTGTACTACGCAAAAAAACGCATTTTACAGCGTTGTTTTCAATAGATGCATTATTATGCCTTTTACTGCGCTTTTTTAAAAAAGCTTTGTAATAGGTGCATTCAATAGATGCATTAGAATGCACCTATTACAGCACTTTTTTGAAAAAGCGCTGCAATAGGTGCATTATAATGCACATTTTACAGCGCTTTTTCAAAAAAACGTTGTAATAAGTGCTTTCTTATTTTAGTTTTATTAAAAAACGCTGTAAATGGAATTTTTAAAAAGCGCTTTTTGATTTTTTATGGCATTTTTTTAGAAAGCGCTGTCTTTTAATGTTTTTTTTCCAAAATCATTTTCATCCAGAATCAGTTCACAATCAGTTCAAACAATCATTTCCCAATCAATAGACAATAACAGAACTATATAACTTTATAATTTAACTATCATTACACAATCTTTACATATTTACAAAATCAGTTCACAACAAATTATAGCACAGAACATAATACATATTCATATACATATTCACATATAACTACATATTCACATCTTTTCAAATGTGCCCTATTCATATAACTACATATTCGTATACATATAACTATCAGAACTACAACACATAACAAAACTTCCCCTTGCAGCATATAACTATCCCTTGCAGCATGCCATTTCCCAGCAAATGAAATAATCTTCATTTCAATCACATACTGACACCAATCTTCCTTTATTTCTGTTAGATCTCCTTCATAGTATGTTGGGCTGGAATTGTCAAAGTACTGTGCGATATAAAAATTGAACATAAATAAGTTAGGAGCAGGAGCAGCAACTGATTTTCCCCGATTCTGTTTTTGAGCAGCTTTATTATCCTCCAGCTTTTGAAGTTTGCCAGCTTTATTACCCTCCAATGTTTGAAGTTTGCCGACTTTATTTTTACTACGAACATCCAGTTGTGGTGCGGCGCATGGTTTATTCTAGCAACTGGTTTCATGTGCGGGTGGTTTATTAGATTGAATCTGAAAAAATGAGGTTAATCAGTTTGTTAGTTTATTGAATCTGAAAAAATGACAAACCTTATAGAATAAATGTGACAAACCTTTTCCGACGATGTGACTGACTCGTTTCTGGGAATCTTCTTATCATTTCCTTTAGATTTTGTCTGAATCTAAATAAATGTGAAATTAAAGTTAACAACAGAAAATAATCAGCAATTAAATATAATCAATCATAATCATATATTGTGCAATTAAATATACATATCAATTAAACATACATTTCAATTAATTAAACATACCTTATCAAGGGCAACAAGATGTTTAGGCCATGCCACATAACTTCCAATTGCTTCGCCCAAATACTTCATATCTACATCGTTGTCTAGTATAGGCAATGGTGCATTTGGTTCCAAAGCAATAACTGGTGATACTTTGACATGGCCCGCAGGGATCGGTGTGTTGTGCAATACTTCTCCCAAAGTATTTTACAATGTTATTTTTCCGACCTTGCGATGAGTAGGGGGGATAAGTACAACACACAAGGAGTGACACCCTAAATCAATGGTTAATACATAAGTATGTGAATCAATTAGGTTGAATGAATTTCTTATTTTATTAAGAAATTAATTACCTTGGGAAGACTTTTGAGACCAATGTTGCAACTCTCGTTTTCACTCTCCATTGCTATTTCACGTTGGAGCTGATTCGGAAGTTGCTTGTCTTTATTCTTCACCAAGAGTGCCACTTGCTCTGATAGGAATTTGAGTTTCTCTAATACTTCCTCATTAGATGGATTTTGGCGCTTCTCTTGTAAAAAATAGCTTCTAGGAGTTACGCCAAATCCTTTCCCCCTCACGCGGCCAGAATATTCAAGAACATTAAACATTTTACCGAGTATGTCCTTGCAACTAGCTTTGTTGTCCTCTTGATTTTCCGAACTTTGTTCGAGATTCTCCTAAAATACACGTAGGATTAAAAAGATAAGTTCAATATCATTTTTAAAATACAATATTAAAAAATATTAAAGTGATAAATATACTTACATGAAGTTCTATTACTTTTTGAACATTTTCATTATCAACAACTCCATCTTTATTTACGCGAGCTTCCTTCCACACGATATGACGACCCAACGGTTGATCGGATTGGTTGTCTTGTAGCTTTTCTTTAAGATCATAAACAAAATATTAGTTAGAAACTATAGTTTATAATGTACCACATTATATAAAAGTGAAGTTTTTGTTCTAGACGTGCATATCCCAAACGATATTTTTTGTTTGGGTGCGCCGGATTTTTTGCCCTATCTCGATTTGCCTTACTAATATTCTATATAAAAAAAAATAACAATCATGTAAAAATTTAAAATACGCTATGAATATGAATAATAAAACACAAATACTAATAAATTAATCACTTACAACAAACGCGGGGTCTGAACGTTTTGCTACAAATGCGCTCCATTCCTCATTTGATATATAATGTTTATATATTTTTGGAGCTTCCGCATTCGTATTTCCTTCACGGTCTCTTAGATAGCAATTTGAGAGGTGAGATCTAAAACCCCGGTGTATTTTCCCGACAACTCTCAGCACGTAAGTCTTTCTCACCTCGTCAACATCAAAAGCAGTCTGCAAACCAAATAAAGATATAGTTTGAGTAAAGTACTTCAATGGAACAAATTATAAGTAACAAAAAAGTGGAGTAAAAAATTTACTTGTATATCAGCCCAGAGTACATCTTTTGCATCCTTCAACGCCTTATCTCTCCAATCGTCAATTGAGATGGGGATATTCTGACGAACAACAGCCCCAATATAACTTACAAACATGGAACTGTTGGGGTCAATTGGCTAACCACTCTCATTCCATCCCACCTAATAAACTTATATAGTAAGTACATGCTTTCAAAAAAGATAAAAATTAAACAGTAAATAAAGTATAGTATACCTCAAATTTTATGCTAATACTTCTTGCTTTGATGACATTTTGCATGATGGTTGCACCAGGTTTGACTTCATTTTCGTAAGTCTTGGTGTTGTCAACTTCTTCATTTTGACAATCTAACTCCTTGTTGGTATCCATTTATCTACAACAAGTTCAACATGCAATTCAGTATAGCTTCAACAAGTTCAACATGCAGTAGTCTAAGTACGTAGCAGTATAAGTTCAACATGCATTTTAGTGAAACAAAAAATTAATAAATACAATACCTGAAAAGTGCGAAGAAATACTTAGGGTTACGGGTTCGTAGGTTTCGGTTAGTAACAAAGAATAACAGCGCAGAAAACGAACGAAGAGGAAACAAGCGTAGGGTTTCGAGTTCGCAGAAATACGTAATGAGGGTTAGTAACAAAGATGATTCACAATGAGAAGGAGAATGAAGATGAGGAGGAAACAAGCGTATGAAGTTTGTGGTTAGTAATGAGGAGGAAACAAGCGTAGGGTTCATATGGTTCGCAATGAGAAGAAGAATGAAGAGGAAACAGAAGAGGAACAAGCATATGAAGTTTACATAATAAAGAGGAAACTGAAGCGGTTACTGTTATACATAAAATCCTATTACAGTGCTTTTTTGAAAAAGCGTTGTAATAAACCTCCTTATTTTATTTTTTAAAAGCCTATTACAGCGCTTTTTTAGAAGCCTTTCAAAGCGCTTGTGAAAAAGCACTGTAAAAGACCTCATTATTTTATTTTTTTAAAAGCCTTTTACAACACTTTTCCACAAAGCGCTTTAAAAGGCTTCTTTTTTTATTATGTGAAAGCACTATGTGACCCTTTTACATCGCTTTTCCACAAAGCGCTTTAAAAGGCTTCTTTGTTTTATTATGTGAAAGCGCTATGTGACCCTTTTATAGCGCTTTTTTGCTAAGCGCTTTAAAAGTCTTCTTTGTTTTATTATGTGAAAGCGCTATGTGACTCTTTTACAGCGCTTTTCCACAAAGCGCTTTAAAAGACTTCTTTGTTTTATTATGTAAAAGCATAAATATTAAAAGGGTACGTAAAAAGTAGAAGTCGACCAGAAGATTGTATTGCTGAACGGTACATTGTCGAAGAAGCTGCTGAATTTTGTACTAAATATCTGTCCAATGTTGAATCCATAGGGATTCCCATTTCTCATCATTCGGGAAGAATATCAGGAGAAGGGATAATTGGAAAGAGACTAATGACTATATCAAGGATAGAAAGGGAGTAGGCATAATTGTATGTTCTGCACAATGATGATGAGGTTCAACCGTATGTTACAATACACTTGGATCAGTTATCTAGTTTGAACCTGAATAGGAATCAAAATTGGATAGCACAAGAGCACAATCGAAGTTTTATAACATGGCTAAAAAATCACATTAACTCAAAGTTTGATTTAGACCCTGGTTCAATTTCACAGAGATTGAGGTGGCTAGCAAATGGTCCAAGTTTACATGTCTTTTCTTACACCGGTTATATAACTGACGACTACACACTTTATACCAAAGAACAAGATGATCAAACCACTATGCAAAACAGCGGAGTCACTCTCGTAGCTGAAGCGATGCATAATCTCAAATGCAAAAGACAAAAACCCAATATATGCAAATCTATCATATTTTGGGGTTATCGAGCACATGTGGGAGTTAGACTACACAATGTTTCGTGTTCCCATATTTGGTTCCAAGTGGGTCGATAATAATAATGGCATTCGAATTGATGAGTCAAAGTTCTAGATTGTCGATTTTAATAGGGTGGGATACAAAGGAGCCTTTTATTTTAGCGTCGCAAGCTCAACAAGTGTTTTATGTCACTGATCCTGTTGATGATAAATGGTCTGTTGTCCTATCGACCAAAAAAGTAAGTGATGATAAAAATAACGATGAAGATGTTGGTAATGATCTTTTCTTTGCAACATCACAACCACATGAAATTGATTCAACTGATGATGGTTTATATCTTAGAGTTGATCATGATGAGGGAATTTGGATTAATCCATCATTTCGTATCGTTAAGGGACAAACAAATATGAATCCCACCAGGAAAAGAAGAATGGTATCTTAAGGTGTTTAAGTGTTTTATTTAAGCCATGTAATCTGAACTGAGTTCATGTAATTTAAGTGTTTGATCTGCCATAATTGAGCATTTTAGTATTTAACTTGAATTGTATTTGATTTTCTGCTTATACTGATTTTCTGCTTATATTTAGCTTGATCTTAGTGTTTTATACTAAGTTCATGTAATTTAAGTGTTTGACCTGCCAGAACTGATTTTTTGCTTATATTGAACTTGAACTTGAAAAAGCTTTGATTGAGTACTGGACATTTTTATTGAACTTGAACTGATCCCAATATGAGCTGATCATGTAATTTAGCATTGATATATAGGTATTTAACTAATTATTTGGAAAAAAAACCAAATATAGGTATTTTACTAATTATTTAGCATTTTACAGAAACCGAACTTAAATTGTAATTTAACATATTTAACTTGAACGGAACTGAAAATAAACTTGTAATTTTACAGCGCTTTTGTCAATAAACGCTATAAAAAGGCTATTAAAAAATAAAATAAGGACGTCTTTTAAAGCGCTTGTTCTATAAGCATTGTAAAAGGGTCACATAGCGCTTGCACATAATAAAATAAGGAGGTCTTTTAAAGCTCTTTTTGGACAAGCGCTGTAAAAGGCTTTAAAAAAAATAAGGAGGTCTTTTAAAGCGCTTGTTCTATAAGCGCTTTAAAAGGCTTTTAAAAAAAGCGCTGTAATAGGCTTTTAAAAAATAAAATAATGAGGTCTGTTACAGCGCTTTTTCAAAAAAGTGATGTAATATGGTTTTATAACTAACCTGATAATTGTAAACCGCTTCAGTTTCCTCTTCATTACGTACTCTTCCATACGAACTTTTGGCATTGTGAAACCTCCTCCGCTTCAGTTTCCTCTTCTTTTTCCTCCTTATTGCGAACCCTACTGTCCCTACGAACCCTATTGTGAACCATCTCCATCTTCGTTACTATCCCTACGAACCCTTATTACGTACTCAATATGAACCCTACTGTCCTACGAACCCTCTCCATACAAACCCTCTCCATTCGTATTTTTGTGCACTCTTCTCGCTGTTCCTACTTAAGAGAAGTCGTAACCCTACGAACCCTACGTATTTCTGCGCACTCTTCAGGTATTGTATTTATTAATTTGTTGTTGTCACTAAACTGCATGTTGAACTTATACTGCTACGTACTTAGACTACTGTATGTTGAACTTGTTGAAGTTATACTAAACTTAAAATTATAATATGTGAAATGTGTAGATAAATGGATTCCAACAATGATTTAGATCGTCAAAATGACGAAGTTGTCAATACTAAGAGTTATGAAAACGAAGTTAAACGTGGTGCAACTATTATGCAAAAGGTCATCAAAGCAAGAAGTAATGGAATTAAATTTGAGGTATACTATACTTTGTTTAGAATTTATTTTTTATCTTTTTTGAATGCATGTACTTACTCTATGAGTTTATTAGGTGGGATGGAATGAAATTGTCCAACCAATTGAGCCCAACAATTCCATGATGGTAAATTATATTGGTGCAGTTGTTCGTTAGAATATCCCAATTACAATTGACGATTGGAGACATAAAGCTTTGAAGGATGCTAAAGATATATTGTGGAATGATATACAAGTAAATTTTTTACTCCACTTTTTGTTACTTATAATTTTTTCCATTGAAATACTTTTACTCAAACTATATCTTTATTTGGTTTGCAGTCGGCTTTTAATGTTGATGAGGTGAGAAAAAATTACGTGTTTAGAGTTGCCGGAAAAATATACAAGGGATTTAGATCTCATTTGTCAAATGTCTACTTAAGAGATCGCGATGGAAATGTGAATGTTGAAGCTCCAAAAATATATAAACACTACATATCAAATGAAGAATGGAGCGCTTTTGTAGCTAAACGTGCAGACCCTGCTTTTGTGGTAATATTAATTTATTAGCATTTGTGTTTTATTATTCATATTCATAACGTATTTTTTTACACAATTGTTATTTTATATAGAGTATAAGTACGGAAAATCGCGAGAGGGCAAAAATCCAATGCATCCATACAAAAAATCGCGTATGGGGGGGTATGCACGTTTAGAGCAAAAAATTGTAAGTAAACATCACTTTTATATAATGTGGTACATTATAAACTATAATTTCTAACTAATATTTTGTTTATGATCTTAACGAATAACTTCTGTTTATGTCTTAACGAATAGCTACAAGAGACGCAATCTAACCAACCATTAGGTCGTCATATTTTGTGGAAGGAGGCTCGTTTGAATAAAGATGGAATAGTTGATAATGAAAATATTCAACAGGTGATAGAACAATGTGTAAGTATATTATCACTTTAATATTTTTTAATATTGTATTTTAAAAATGATATTGAACTTATCTTTTTAATCCTACATGTATTTTAAGAGAATCTAGAACAATGTTCTGAAAATCAAGAGGAGAATAAACAAGTTAGTTGCAGGGACATACTTGGTAAAGTATTTAATGTTCCTGAATATTATGGCCGTGTGAGGGGTAAAGGATTTGGCGTAACTCCAAAAAGCTATTTTTCACATGAGAAGCGCACAAATCCATCTAATGAGGAAGTACTAGAAAAGCTGAAAATCCTAACAGAGCAAGTGGCATTTTTGGTGAAGACGAATAAGGAAAAGCAACTTCCGGAGTGTCAACGTGAAATAAAAATAGAGAGTGAAAACGCTAGTTGCAACATTCGTCGTAAAATTCTTCCATAGGTAATTAACTACTTAATAAAATAAGAAATTCGTTCAACCTAATTGTTTCACATACTTATGTATTAACCATTGATTTAGGGTTTCTCATCTTGCGTGTTGTATTTATCCTCCCCTACTCATCGCATGGTTGGAAAAGGAACATTGTACAATACCTTGGGAGAAGTATTACACAACACTCTGATCCCTGTCGGCCATGTTAAAGTTTCACCTGTGATTAGCTTACTATAATAACTAACAAACTGATTAGCATCATTTTTTCATATTGAATCAAAACCCGCCGCACCGCAAATCTGCCAGAAATCAGCCGCACCACAGCTGCATATTCGTGGTAAAAATAAATCTGGAAAAATTCAAAAACTAGATCATGGAAAATCAGTTGCTGCTCCTAAAATAAGTCATCCACGCCTTTCTCGATTTGGGTCGTGTCTTGACGTACAAGCAAAAATGAATATGGACTGCAATGATTCACGTATCATACACATGGAGAAAGGTATTTTCGGAGATTAGTATGAAGAATTACATGATAAATAGCACATATATGAACTTCTCAATCATAAGGAGCTGAGTGCCACTATCATCAGCATATACATTAGGTAAAATACTTTATTTAAGATAAAATTTACTTTTAATTGCATCACTGCCACATTTATTGGTAATTAATCTAATTTGACATTTTCATTGAAGGTTTTTGTATGAGAAGTTGGTGTGCATGCGTAAATTGTCAGAAAGATTTTCATTCTTATCTCCGCATAAGTTGTCCATGCTTAAACTTTATATCCAGTTAACCTAAAGAAATATGTCGTTGATATACTTTTGGAAAATAAAGAGAAGGATAAGTTGTTTCTTGTGCCCTATAATTTAGGGTAATTATATATTCTTTATCTATATCTTTTTTAATTTATGATACTTAATTTATCAGTTGTGTAAACAAAGTTGCCAACCAAATTTTTGTTGTTGTAGGCAACATTGGGTGTCGTTTGCCATCAAAGCCACATCTGAAATTATATACTATTTAGATCCACTGCACGGTCATTATAACAATCACTCAGATATAAAGAATATCTTCGATACGTAAGTAATATTCATTTATTTCTTACATATATAAATAATGTATTAGGTAATTTAATAATAATCACATTTATTTGATAGTGCTTTACAAGTTTTCCGCGCTCAAATGGGTGCTATAGTGTCGAAGCATAAGTTAAACAACATCACAAGGATTCTAATAAAGATTTGAAATTTTTGTTATAGAACTTAATTATATGCCTTTAAAATTTCATTTACGTATATGTTTTATTTTATAGTGCCCTCGTCAAACTAACAACATAGACTGCAGATACTATATATTGCGATTCATGAAGGAGATTGTTGATATGAATCAAAATATAATTCCAGAAATGGTACGGTATTTTCATTATATTTTGATTTTCATATATTAACTATGTATATATTTGATTCTAACTTATTTATGTTCAAATATTATATCGCACAGTACTTTGACAATTCCAATCCAACGTACTCTGAAAGTGATCTAACTGAAATAAAGGAAGACTGGTGTCAGTATGTGATCGAACTGAAAGTTATGTAATTTGCATGGAAATTGGCATGCTGCAGGTTGTGAAATTGGCATTATTGTTGAGAAATTGACATATAATTCATTATTGTAAAACATTATTGTGAATATATATATATATATATATATATATATATATATATATATATATATAATTGTTGTGAATATGTAAAAAATATAGTACTTGATGTGAATATGAAATTACTGTACATGTTTAAATGAAATTGGTGTTGCTATGAAATATTTGTAATTGAGTGTTGTTATGAATTGATTGTTACTGTTGCTATGAATTGATTGTTACTGTTGCTATGAAATTGATGTTGCTATGAAAAATATAGTAATTGTGTCAATATGTGCTTGATGAATATGATTTTGGAAAAAAAAATTAAAAGACATCGCTTTCTTAAAAAAATGCCACAAAAGACCTGTTTATACAAACAAGCTTTTTTTTTTAAAATTCCATTAAAAAATGCCAATCCGGTTTATAGTGCTTTTTATTAATACTAGTATAAAAATGAACCTATTACAGCGTTTTTTTAAAAAAAAGCGTTGTAAAACTAGTATAAGAATGCCCCTATTACAACGCTTTTCTGAAATAGCATAGTAAAACTAGTACAACAAGCAGCGCTTTTTAGAATAGAAAACTAGTATAAGAATGCACCTATTACAACGCTTTTGTGCAAAAGCGTTGTCAAATGTGTATAAGAATGCACCTATTACAACTCTTTTTTGAAAAAGTGTTGTAAATCTAGTACAACAAGCAGCGCTGTTTAGAATATATTTACAGCGGTTTTGAAAAAAGCGCTGTAAAACTAGTACAACAAGCAGCGATTTTAGTTTAGATTTATAGCGCTGTAAAATGAGTATAACAAGCGCGCTATATATGCACCTATTATAGCGTTTTTTATGGAAAGCACTGTAAAACTACTCTAAGAGAAGTGTTAAGCGCTATATATTACAACGCTCTTTTATTTTAAATAGCGTTGTTGTATCTTTTAACAGCGTTAGATACTACAGCATTGTAAAGGGCTTAGAAAAAGCGTTGTAAAATGCTAATTTTGGCTTGGTGTAGTTTTTAGATGATAGTTGAATGATGTGATGTGATTATGATTAAGTATCATAAAGGATAGCTGTGAGAGTTTAGAATTAAATTTAAGTCAGTAATTTTTCATATTAGGAATTTTTAGAGATTTATTTAAAATTGAGAGAGAAGATTAATTAAAGGAAGGAGGAAAATAATTCCCCTCCCCCTTTAAATATGAGAAGCTTGCGGCCTCCCCCCATTACCCATTCATTTCATTGTTTTTCTCATCTTTTTCTTTCTCTCTAAGCACACAAAAACTTAACTTTTCATCCCAATTTTTGAGCTTCCAAAAATCTTCAAACCCAAAAAGCTTGATCTACAAAAGTGATCTCCTACTCTATGAGCATCTATTAGGCTAAGGAACTCATCTTTCCTTATCCCTATCTAAAAGCCGTAAACCCTTTGCATAGGACAGAGGAATGATTTTTCTTGATTTTGGTTATTGTTGAGGTGTATATGTGAAATTAGTATTATGTATTATAATCAAGAAAAGAAAATAAGCCTCCAAAAATTTTGAGGTGGCCGAACCCAATGCACTAAAAATGAGAAAATTAATTTTTGATTGTATTTAACTTATGTGATAAGTTTATTTCAAATAAATGAGTTTGAACTCACGTTAGAAACTTTACTAAAATGGGGTGAGTTCTTAAAGTTATGTAAATTTCCATTTTTACATATTTGGTGTGTTTATAAAAAATAATATTTATGAAAAGTAAATGTGTTTGAAAGTTGGATTGTTTATTTGGAAAGTAAAATAGTCCTTATGTTGATGTAAGTAATTGGAAAGTTCAAAGTGAAACATGCCATTTAATTTATGTTTGTAAGTACCTTTGAAAATTTTATTATCAACATCTTATGTTGTGAGTAACTAATAGTTTTTTGAGTCTCAAAAAGAAATCGATAACGTTGACACCAATTTAGTAGTGAGTGTAACCGGTCGACCCTTCTGACCAATAATGTTATTCACAATATTTTCGCTCCTCTCCTTCTCTCCGTTGGAAAATAGTGCATTTTTACCTTAACTAAGAGTCGAATCCGTTACATATGAGTTAAATACCAACACTCACTTTTATGATCAAATATCTAAGCTTTATAGTCAAAGATTTAAAGTTATGATTTTTATATTAAGGATGTCAACTTTATGTTAAGTTTGAGACGGTAGATATTTTGGAAAACATTGATTTATTATGATTTTGGGTTTTGATAATGTGATTTAATTTGACAAAGTTTTATCTCTAGAAAGTTTAAGTAAAAGGAAATTTTGGGAAAACAAAGTGTCAAAGATTTTATTTTTGTGGTGGTGATGAAAAACTTTGATTTTATGTTTGCAAAAATTATTTTTAAGTTGAAGGTTTATTCAAGTGGAGTTTATGAAAAATGTTTGAGTTTAAAAGATTTAGAGGTGTGATCAAATTAAAAATTTGTTATGGTTCGTTGTTAAAAACAATTACTATGTTGTTGTAGTAAAAATAGATATGGTATATTTTTTTGGACAAATCTTATTTAAACAAAGAAGTCATGCCTAAATTTTGGTAGAAAAAGATATGGAGAAAATAATACGTTCAAGACTTTGTTTAAAAAGTTTGTGACTCTATGAGTTAAAGTGGTTTAAAACTTGATCGTTAATTTTGATTTATCCAAAATAATCCTTACTTTTTCAAAATATTGCCAAAAAGTAAGAATTAGAGTTTTCAACTTGTATAAATTGTGTGTGGTTATCGTCATATTTCATCGTTTTTGGTTGGTTATTGTCATCGTTTTCAATTGGTTATTGTCAAATTGTTTTGGTGTGGAAAACATCTTTTAAGGGGGTTGTAACTCCCTAACCTCTAAATAAGGATTTAAAGAAAAATATAGCTAAGTTTTTAAGGTAAATTTAATTTGTGAAATTTTAAAATATTAAAACTTAATTAAAATGAAAAAACTATGATTTGAAGTACAAATTAATCCATCTTTAAATACTCAATGTCCAAGTTCAATGTACTACAAAGATACATATACATAAGCAATTTAGCATCAAGTAAAATAACTAAACTCTAAATCTAAGACTCTAACTATGATATGGATATACTATTTAGTTCTTCAATACTAAATACTTGGAAACATCACCCCCACCAACATAGTGAGTTATAAAAATCAGTAACATAGAACAAGAAAAACAATTTTAAGATGTTCTCAGCCATACTTAGCGGGCTCTCATCAAAAACTTTTAAACTCAAATGTAACATAATAAAATTAAACTCGTAATTCAGATATTAAGATGAATCGTATATGTAACCAAATATAAACTTATATAATAACGGTCAAAATCTTTTGAAAACCCGTATACTAGATCGCTCAAAAGTGAGTCACCTAAGTGATACTAGTCTATAGTAAGGTAGGTTAGACGTCATGGCCACAAGAAGTGTCATATTTGCTCTTCCCTTACTTATTCCCCTTTTTCAGAAGGAATTCAGTTTACTCATCAGAAAATATTTATTTCTCCTTTATTGAAGAAATCTATCAAAATATGTATAAGATTAATCAAAATACCTTTACTTATTAACTTAATCTTATGGCTTAGTATTTATATATATATATATATATATATATATATATATATATATATATATATATATTAACTTATATTTATACACATATGTGTGTATTACAAAAATAAGATTAGTCATGAAAGAATTTGGAGTAATTGATAATGGTTCTAAGTTCCTAATTCAGGTACAAGACATTAGGTAGCTGAAACCAAACCAAAACGATCAATAAAACACTTAAAATAAAATTCCAAACTTAGTAAAATTTTCTCACGGAATATCCTTAAGACTAAGTGGTTGCTAGCTAAATGGGCTTAATGTCTCTACACATACCTAGTTCTACTTCAAAACCTCTTATTTCTGCACTATCGAACTCAAACTAAATCAACCGTAGTAGTTAAGATTTGCATTATAATTTTTCATAAATAACTGCTTATAAATTATGGTTACATAAAATATTATATGAGAATAGTATTACTACTAAACTTTGAAGTAAAAATGCGAATGGGAGTAATAATAAAATGTTGAAAGTAGCAATACTTGATCATAGAAATTTGGGTTGTCACTGGGATTAGAAGTGTGGGACGAATTAGGAGGTAATTAAGGTCTCAGGAACTTACTTATGATTGAGTCACAAGATTGGAATAAAGATATTAGTATGAGCGAGATTTTAGCTATGCTTTATTGAGATAACAATACATGTTAATGAAGTTATCATAAGTAAGGACTCTTCCAATTTTTTAGTATCACATGTAGGTTGTACTTGCTATTGATGTTGTTGAATTATTTGTACACAACTTAAGTATGTACTTGTTGCTGTTGATGTTTGGATTGAAATTGTGTGATTGACGTGTTGATGTGCGTTCATAACTACTATAAACATGTGTTTGAGCTTTGTGTTATGAATATTTTTGTGATAAATGCCAAGATTATGCTATGTGTAATATGTGATGTGAATTATTAATCTTTGAATGAGATTTTAAAAGTGTAGAATGAAAAGAACATAAGAAAGAGGAGTTTGAATTGTGTTTTTGAAAACTTTTGTGCGACTATACTCAAAGTAAAGAAGATAATACACGTGTATGAAAATAGAGCGAAGATAGACACAATAATTTATCTTGTTTCACCTCCAAAACGGTTTCTATGTCCAGTCCCTTCAACTTGAATGTTTAATCCACTAAATTGTCACTGAATCTGACTTACACTTGAACACCTACTATTCACACTGACTGTGTTCAATCTTTTCAACCTTCTAACTTAGTACAATCAAGATGTTGAGGAAGACAACCATTATTGGACTAGGTTACAATAAAAAGGTATTGGGGGTTTATCTGGATAAGCTCTTGCAGAGAATGATTACAATTTATGCTCCACTAAAATTCTTTAGGTACTAAAAGGATGATAACAACAGTATAGATATGATTGTAGCTTGTTGCTTGTATGTTTTGTATTGTTTGTTATTGTTGTATTTTTCTTCATTGAGGGATGCACGTCCTATAAAGAGTACCAAGAGGGTTTCTGGCCATTGTACTGACAACATAAAATCAGGATAGTCCATGAAGTTTCGCATCGTATCTTTGCAGAATGATTTGACAAGGAAACTTTCCAAAAAAGTCTGATCTTATACTAATTTGGCGAGTTTGTTTGAAACGGTTGGAAACCAGATGGAACCATAGCCAGAGAGTGTCTTAAGATCTTTAGACAAATAGCTAATTTCGGATGTGTATAAGAGAATGCGCAAATTGCTCTGTCTTCAAAGTGTTTGACTTTTTCAAAGTGTTGAATTTTTCAGAGGTGTATATGTGAAATTAGTATTGTGTATTCCTTTATAATCAAGAAAAGAAAATAAACCCCCAAATTTTTTGAAGTGGCCGAACCCTATGTGTTTGAATTATGTGATAAGTTTATTTCAAATAAATGAGTTTGAACTGACATTATAAACTTTACTACAATGGGGTGAGTTGATAAAGTTATGTAAATTCCAATTTTTACTTATTTGATGAACTTATCTAAAAAAAATTATTTATTAAAAGTAAATGTGTTTGAAAGTTAGACTCTTTATTTGGAAAATAAAATAGTCCTTATGTTGATGTAAGTTATTGGAAAGTTCAAAGTGAAATATGATATTTAAACACCTATCAAAGTCTTATGTTGTGAGTAACTTATAGCTCCTCGAGTATCGAAAAGAAATCAAGAAAGTTTACTCATGTTAAAGATGGTGCTTTTAATGGAGGAGCGTAAGCCAACAAGGGGAGGAACCATATGGTAAAGGTCTTTTATGTGATGATTACCTTGTCATCATATGGGTAGAGTTCAAAGTGAAATATGATATTTAATCACCTATCAAAGTCTTATGTTGTGAGTAACTAATAGCTCCTCGAGTCTCGAAAAGAAATCAAGAACGTTGATTCATGTTAAAGATGGTGCTTTTAATGGAGGAGCGTAAGGCAACAAGGGGAGGAACCATATGGTAAAGGTCTTTTATGTGATGATTACCTTGTCATCATATAGGTACAACTGAATGAGTATGATTGTGGAAGCCTTTTGTCGAGTCTTAAGGCAAGATTGTTATACCTTATATGTATTCTGGTAAGGTATTCTTAAGTGACTTGGGGTAGCTCTCCCGAAGCCTGGAGCTATCATTCAATACCCATTTACCTCAACCATCGTATATATGTGTCTCGGGTCAAGTTAAGGGGATCTATGAGGACAAAGACAATTTGGATTTTTCACCCACTTATATGGTGGCATAGTATCAGACCTCCTAATCACATACTTCAGAGTTAGAATAGTACCAAATGGTGAAGAAGTATAGAGTCTAAGTTCATTCATAACATTGAATTGTCTTTTGATTGCTCTGGTATGATTAATCTGCATCGAAGATGATAATAATTTTGCTAAGATTAATTGATGTAAGAATGAGATGTTGATTTTCCTTGAGTGATTTCGACGTTATAATGTGATATTATTTCCTTGAATATTTTGGTATATCATGATATGTTAAGATGCAGTTCTATTATGACTATTTGTATGTTCTTCTTAATCGTATTATACTATATACAAGATGTTGAAACGCACCATCTTCGTTTTTTGTGCATGAGTGATTAAAAAAACGCAATTATTTCAAGTTGTCAATTGGTAATTAATGTTTTGATAAGTGATAATGGGCGGAAAAGTCCTCTGTTGTGTTTTATCGTGTCTTGAAATGAAATTATATTTTGTTAAAATATTGGCTATTAGTATTATTTTATAATTTATAGATTTCGAAGAAAAAAGTTAATAATCTTTGAGTTTTGTGAATGATTTGATGTTCAGGCATATTTAAATAATAAACATTGATAGATCTTAATTTGATTTTTCTTCGAAATGTTCAGTTGAAAGCTGAAAATTAATATGAAGTTTTGTGTATGATACATTTCAAATATTCACTACTAAATGCGTGTTTTGAGCTTGTTATAGGGGTGGTGCTAAAGTTATCCATATATATCATTCTCTTTGTTTGAGGTCATTGATAGCGTTTCAGCAAGAGTACTGAATCGTTGCAAGTAATAATAAAACGGTAGTACCAAGAGTCGAACTCAAGGATTGTGTTTTACTATCGAGTTGTGCTTAAGTACTAAAATTGAACAACAAATTTCAGAATTGATTGAAATAATATTTAAAATTAACAAGAATAATAGAATTGAACTTTTATAATAAGAAAAATGTTAGGGATGAGATTCACTTTGAGTCCAATCTTGGTTTCTAATTCGATCATAGTTACTAAATTCCTTTATTGAATTATTACCGAATTCTCTTTATTATTCTTGCCCTAATGTCTTAGTGACAGAACCTTCAATTCCAAAGTGCCCCTAATTCCTTAGTGGATTTAAGATTAGAATTAAGTCTTACGGTACAGGAATTCTCTTATTAAACTACTGCCTTTGCAACAAATTTAATTGGTTTCATGACCTTCATTTATCCCTAGACTACAATATCATGAATTTCTCATCTCAAGCATTCGTAAAGTCTACTTTCGTTTCAAAATACGAATCGTAGAACATTTTAAAGTTGATCAAGCAATAAAAAGCATTAAGCATAGAGATGAGAAAAATAGTTCAATAAACTCATTCATATAACTAGAAATCAAATCAGAAAAATAAGGATTTCATCTTGCTTAACTCATCCCTAACAAATAGGGTTTAGTTACACATGACAGAGATAGAAAAGATAGAGATTAGAGAAGAATTACAAGAAGTATCCATGAATAATTCTTGATAAATCTATTCCAATGGTGTTATACACAGCCGTCTATAAGTTTCTCTACTAGGGCACAAGTCTCCAAACTTCCCACTAGCCAAAAAGATCCATAGAAAGTGAAAAAAATAAGGGTTTTTATACATTTCGCAGCGCAGGATGCGCCCCAGGCGCGGAATTTGCACTTCAGGCGCAATTGGACAGAGTCACGAAGGCTGAAATGCTCCCCAATGCATGTTTTGTGCATTAGGCGCACAACATCTGTTGTTTGACATTTTCTATATTTTTTCCCTCTTTCAAGTCTGAATCTGGTAATGGTGTCTTCATGAAAGTTGTAGCTATGGATCTTAGCTTTCATGTGAAGTTTTTGACTCCAATTGGACCTCAAAAAATCTAGATATGGCTTAAATACTCCACGTAGGTCATGTTGATTGCCCACCAAAATTCAGCACTGCACTAAAACAAAGAAACGACGTAAAACTACGAAAAATCTCTACTTAATCAAGGAAATAAGAACCTAAGCATTTTATTAAATCCAAGAACTAGAATCAACAAAATATATCAAATAACTTCTTAAATTAACTAATGATTGAAGATAAATAAGACTAAAAACTATGGAAAATATGCATATGATGAAGAATCATCAGTCATATTTCTCAAGTTATACATTTTAGAAATTATTTTGAGACAGTTTCAAAACGAATTTAACTTGCTTGCAAGTGAAAACTTGGTTGAGGAAGTTTAGACATTCATTTTGGTCCCATCACTTTGTTTCTATATTTTCTACTACTTGCCCATTCAGTTTAAATTTTATTTTCTTGGTGCCAACTTGATAGCGCTTCAGCAAGTGTACTGAATCGTTGCAAGTGATAATTAAAATGGTAGTACCGAATGTCGAACTTAAGGATTGTATTTTTCTATCGAATTGTGTTTAACTACTAAAATTGAACAAAAAGTTTCCGAAATGATAGAAATAATATTTGAAACTAACAAGAGTAATAGAATTGAAGTTTTATAATAAGAAAGATGTCAGGGATGAGTTTCACTTCAAATCCAACCTTAGTTTCTATTTTGATTCTAGTTACTAAATTCCTTTTTTGAACTATTACTAATGTCATAGTGGCAAAACCTTTAATTTCAAAGTAACCCTTAATTCCTTAGTGGATTTAAAATTAGAATTAAGCATTACAGTACAAGAATTCTCTTAATAAACTATTGCTTCTACAAATAATTCAATTTGTTTCATGACCTGCATTTATCCCTAGACTACAATATCACGAATTTCTCATCTCAAACATTCGTAATGTCCACTTCTCTTTCAAAACATTTTAAAGTTGATCAAGCAATAAAAAACATTAAACACATAGATGAGAAAAATAATTCAATAAATTTATTCATATAACTAGAAATCAAATCAGACAAAGAAGGGTTTCATCTTGTTTCACTCATCCCTAACAAATAGGGTTTAGTTACTCATGAACGAGATACAAAAGATAGAGATTACAGAATAATTACAAGAAAGATTCATGAATAATTTTTGATAAAAGTCCTCAAATGGTGTTAGAAACAGTCGTCTCTGAGTTTCTCCGCTAGGAAACAAGTCTCCAAACTTCCCAATAGTCCAAAAGATATCTAGAAAGTGAGAAAAACATGATTTAATGCATTATGATGTGTTCCACGTGCCCCAGGTGCAAACATCTTATGTCTGATAGTTACTACATTTTTCTGCTCTTTTGAGTCCGAATTTGGTACTGGAATTTTCATGAAAGTTGTAACTAGGGATCTTAGATTTTAATTTGCACTTGGTTTGACTCCAGTTGGACATCTACAACTCTAGATATGGCTTAAATACTCCACATAGGTCAAGTTGATTCCTCACCAAAATTCAGCACTGCACTAAAACAAACAAACAATGCAAAACTACGAAAAATCTCTACTTAATCAAGGAAATAAGAACATAATCATTTTATTAAATTCAAGAACTAGAATCAACAAAATATATCAAATAGCTCCTTAAATTAACTAATAATTAAATATAAATAAGACTAAAAAAAGTGAAAAATATGCATATGATGAAGAGTTATCACAACTCTTTCTTGTTAACTTTTAGTAAACTTTGAAATAATTGGAGTAGATTGTGGTGAATTAAAAAAAATTGTATATAAAAGAAGTGTAAATGGTGGAGTAACCCTATCAATTACAACAACTACAACAAAAAAAATACTCAAAAACAGAAAAATAAAAAGGGGAATTAATAGAAAATTAAATTGGTATATTTATTTCTCCATATTTTTTTAAAGGAAAAGTATATATGATATGATTGATATGGTATAACTGTTTTGCAGGACCTTCATTTGTTTATTCCAAACTCTACCTTTACCTCATTACAACCTCTAAAGACAACAATTTTTCCTACATGTTTGTAAATTTAATTGGAAGTTTTGGTCAATCTACAAGTATGTGGTAATGTATCTTCTTAGAAAATTTGAGTGTTATATGTCACTTACCTAAACACTTGAAAGAGCTTCGTTGTATGATCCCCATCTATGAAACGGTTGATTGCTTGAAACATAGAGTCTCTAATTTGACATTCTTTTAGTTTGATACTTTCTTGAACTAAAAAATGGTGTTTGTCTTAGTTATAATTTGATCTTGGTGACTAACTTGGTTGTGTTCTTTATCATTTCATTTTATCTTTAAGCAAAGACTTTGCTTGCGGATAGGCAAATATTAAGTCGGGAAATTTGAAAAACTCCATTGTAAAACACTTTTTGGGAATTGTTTTGGGTTATTTGTAGAGCAATTATAAACTGTTATATAAATTATTTATTGGATTTTCTCTATTTTTAACCAAGAAATAAGAAAACATAAAAAAGAATACAAGTTTAATTAATATTTTAAGCAAAAACAAAAAGCAAAGGAATCACTTGATTAACTTGACATCCAACTATATCGACACCCCAAGTTAATAGTGTGCAATAAACACACACACACACATTAGGAAAACCAATCTTGTTTCTAGTGAAAACATCGGAAATAATAAAAGGAAAACTATCTCACCAATGACTAATAACAATATGAAGTCCCAAATTAGCCATTTTATTCGCACATTGATTTCATTCTCTAAAAATATGAGATACATTAAACCTCGTTGTTTTAACCATCTCAAGACAATTAAGAAATTTATTTCTAATAGATCAAGGAATAAGGCTATTATTCTCAAAAGTCATATTTATCAATTGCTAATCAAATTCAATCCATAACTCCCATAACCGAACATATAGTGCAGTTCTAATCTCCAACTTCATAGCAAAACAACTCAAAGAAGTAGCAAAATTGTCCCTAAATATACCTCCACAAGTAGTAGGACCGAGACATCTAGATACAACTCAATAAGTATTAAATTTAATCCAATACTCTTTGGGAGCTCCATATCACTTCCTTGACGGTAAATGCTTTAGGAGGATGAGTTCAAACTTGAAAGTAGATGATAATTTGAAATTTATGGATAGAGTCAGAGACTGTGCTAGAAGTGTGATTTTTAGATAAATATGCATTGACAATAATTTAATTTTGTTGATGACAACATGAAAAAAAAAAAAAAAAAGACTTTTCCTTTAAATTGATCTTGATTTATACAATACAAAATAGTATCAATAGTAAAAATGTTGCTGGCCAAAATAACATCTTTGCATTAATGAGACAAACCATTGTCACATGTGACAACAATATTTTGAGCCAAACAAATATCAATTTGAGAATGAAAAATTGAGCTTAAATAAAACTAAAGCCTAATAGCAACAGAGCAAGATAAAAAGAGATGAGTGCTAGTTTCCGTTTAACATTTAGAAAGCTCACATTTTGAAGTAATTTGACAATCTCGAGATAAATTATGCAACAATCTCAAATACCTGAGAGATATAGAAGCATGAATGTTATTGTCCCAAATAACTTTTCCCCAAGGAACTTTTTGCCCAAAAAGCTTGAAGAATAGATAAGTTTCCTTAAAACTTAATACTTCTGAATTTTTTATTCTCCATACCAGACGATCCTCACAATGAAAATTAGGAATAGTAGTCTTGGCAAGCAAGGCAACCAACTAAGGGTAAATATGTAAGAGAACAAAAGGAACACCATCTTGAATAAAATGATTGACAGTGGCATGAACATGAAACTGTTTGTCCTCGTCAATGTTAAGAGTAGAAACCAAATATGTAGGAACCAAGTTGGTTTGAAGAATTACGACCTTTACTTTTTTTTATGAAAACATTATTTTGTGGGATCAATTTAAAGTACTAATGTTGTATTTTAGTGTGCAGTCTTCAGAACTGATTATTCCATATAAGTTCACGTTGAATCCTCTAATGTTTGATCTAAGTTAAACGAACACCAAGACTCCACTTTTGAATTTCGTACTGTAAGTTTGGTGAACGTGCTCTAAAACACAGCTCTATTGATTCTACTATTACAAGCAATGCTCTAGTTAGTCTGGCTCTAACGACTACAACAAGCATCCGACTATTCTGTCTTTGATAAATTGTGTAAAATATTTGATTGTCTGACTCTAATAATATTTAACCCTCTGATAAGTCAACACTCTGATAATAGTCAACACTTAGAAGAAGAAAAAGATTTTACGCATCATCAAATAAACACCCTAAAGGTTTATGCAACATAATCTGATCATAATATCCTCTGCTCCTTCTATCTTGTAATACCCTAAGTTTTAAAATGTACCTTTTGTATTTTTGATGTGTGTTATGTTGAATTCTAAGGCTTTTTAGCTAGTTTTATAGGCATTCTGAATGTTAAATGCCATAAATATTTTGTGGGTCCCATTTTAAATTATTTGGCGAGAAATAATTTAATTACAGAGCGGAAAATTTATTACCGAACTATTTTGTTAAAAATATCTATAGTTGCTAAAAAAATTTACTTGTCAATTGAGTTGTAATGAGAATAGATATTTTTATCAAAATTGTTTGGATGTGTGTGAGAGTGTTTGAAATTTGTTAGTTTGGGATATATATATATATACACACATATTTTTTGAATAGTATATATATAGAAGTGAATGAAGAAAAGGAAAAAGGAAGCAAAACATTTTCCTCTGTTACCGTATGCCGTCTTCTCCTTCCTCTTTCTTTGTTTTTCAAAATCCCCAAACGTAAAACCTCACATATCACCTAGATCTAAGCTTCCTCTCGCGAAGTGACTGAAGAGAAAGTTGATCATTGTCACGTTGCGGTGCTAGTAAACTAATTTTGGAAGCCTCGTGCGAAGCAAAGTTTTACCAAAATTTAATCGCGGTGCCATAATCGGCCGTTCGAGCTACCGTCAAGGTAAGGGCTCCTTCCAAATTTTTAGCTTGCATATAGGACTCTATATATGTATTTGTAGAGTTTGATTTTGATGGGGTTTAGGTGTGAATTTGGGAAAAGGATTTTAATGGGTTTTATGTGAGTGGTGGAAAAGAAATTTGGTGGTTTATGTTTAACAATTTGGAGTTTTGATTTGGTGTGTTATGGTTGAAAATTTTTGAAAATGAATTTGATGGGTTTAAGGTGTAATGTTGTGAGAAATGAATTTAATGCATTTTATGGGTGAAATTGAATTTAAAGAGTTTTGAGGTGTGGGTGATAGTGATTTTTGCTTGGTATGGTTGATATGTTTATGGGTAATATTATGAATGTTGAGATATGCTTGATGGTTGAAAAGGTGGGGTTTTGAATGAATGCAATTTATGTGTGGATTTTGATTTGGCGTGAAATGAATTGATGAGATTGGTGTATATGGTGATTTAAATTCAATATGAATCTATTATATATATTAAAATAGACTCCCACATAAACATTATCTAATATTGTGACATTTCATTCAAATATTGGCACCTCAACAAAAAATCCCATGTGGCACATCTAAAAGGTTTTTCCTCTTCAATTCTCCTTATCATTCAACTTCCAATTTGCTTTAACACACATTTTACTATTATTATTATCATTATTGTTATTGTTATTATTAATATTATTATTGTTATTTAGCATCTAATATTATGTATAACTATTAATATGTCATAAGTTACAAATTAAAGTAAAATCAATATTATATATAACTATTAATGTATCATAGGTTACAAATTAAAGTAGAATCAATATATAATTTTTTTAGTATATTATTCTAATATTAAGTATAACTATTAATGTGGCATGATTTACAAATTAAAGTACAATCAATATATATATATATATATATATATATATATA
>JBBPBP010000003.1:9656814-9690764 GCA_037974735.1 Cicer chorassanicum
AAACAAGATAATGAATAAAAGTTATAATTAAAGATGAAGGTAGTAATTAAAAATAAAAAGGAAACACATATACCGGTTTTCATGTTACAAAAACATATATTTTCTACGCAGAAAAAAAAAACAAATAATAACAATAATGTTATAATTCATAAATTTGAAAGTTATAAAATAAAACAAATAATAACAATAATGTTGAAACTCATAAGTTTGAAAATTATAAGATAAAACAAATAATAACAATAAATCTTGAGGAATACAAAGAGTTTTAAATGTAGTTATTAAATTTAGAGTTACATTTAAATTCAACGAATTTCCACTCATATAACAAAATCAACAATATTGAAAAAACTCCATTATCACAAGAAAAGCTCCATTGATTTCTTGTCATCGCCGAGTTTAAGGTAGGCTGCATTTAAATATATAATAAGAGGAGACACAAAGAAGATGTGAGTAGATCTTACATCATGTAAAATGAATAAGTAAAAAATAGATGACCATGCATCCATGAATCATATATAGCATGATCAAAAAAATCACACGATATAAATGGATAATCTTTTAATGCTCAAAATGAACTCCTTGAAATTCATGTGGTGCCAACCTAATGTAGGAAAACTTGGATTGAGAGGTTATGCTTTATGTTATATGCAAAGTGCAACACCCCTCTAGATTATATGTATTGTGTGCACTCTCACAAAGACGATACTATCAAGTAATTATAAGTTTTAGGAAGACATCCTATAGATAACACCCCAAAGTGTAAAACTCAATAAATTATGATCCTCCCATAAAGTCTAAACTTCACTTCTAAGTTTTTTAGATGATATATCAAACACTTAAGTCTTAATAAAAAATTTACATGATTCTAAAGCTATTAAGGAAATCGAAAGTTCGAAAGAAATATATGAACGTGTGAGAGAAATTATATACAAGAGAAACAACATTACGATGGGCAAAGAAAATTAAAGGCTTTAACATAATAGAAAAATGAGTTTTAACTTAAGTTTACCTTGTACATCCACCATAACGATCAAGGCAAACCATGAATTAGAGAGGGGGACACCGATATTTTTTACAATCATTGTCTAACTTACAACTATGATTTGCTGTAATGTAAAATAAAAATAAAGAAAAGTTATTTAAAAATAATGGAAGGTTTTGTATAACATGAAAATATGAAAATGAACTTACCAGCAACGGCGACTAAAAGAAGAAATAGGGACACTAAAAGGATCATAGTGTAAACATCCTTGAGAGTTTCAACCATTTTTTTCTACCCTTTTATGTGACAAGTAGCAAAACCCTTGATGTATCATTTTTTTTTTTTCTTAAATTATTATTGTTTACAATACAACCGTCTTTACATTCTTGCTCTTTATCTTCTGTATTGTCTAAGTGTTGAGAAATGTATTTCGAAGAGTGCACATTCGTAAACAATTTCTTGTGAGAGTTTTTTCGAAAACCCTTAAACTTGTTCTTTTGTAACTTCACCTAGTAGTGACTGCATCCCTCAACAGCTTGACTGTACAAAGCTAGAAGGTTTAGAAGACTTGAACACATTTAATTTGACTAGTACGTGCTAAGTGGAAGTGTAACTCAGTTGGTGAATTAGTAGATTAAATCCTTCATGTTGAAGGGACTGGACGTAGCTACTGTGTTGGTGGTGAACTAGGATAAATCGGTTATGTCGTTCTATTTTTCTTTTTATTTGATTTCTTTTTCATTGTTTTCTCTTAAAACCGTTTTAAAATAAAACCCAATTCAAACTTCCCATTTTTTTGTGTTTGTCGTTTTACAATTGGTATTAGAGCTCGCTCTAAAAGCTTAGCACTTAACCATGTTGGAGTAAAGATCTATGTTATTATGACTAACTCTGGTGACGAAGTTACAGGTGGAAATGTTAACAGGCCTCCTCTATTTGATGGAGAGATATTTGAGTACTAAAAAGACGCTGCTGGTGTTGAAATATCAATAAAGGATTTAAACATTGATCTAAATAAAGACCACAATATGTGTCATAAAGCCAGAACTTTCAGGATGAATGTTATCACCTTCAAAGAGTTCGAAAAATGTAGCAACAAAGATATAGCAAATAGTATCTTTGATGCTCTATTTCTCAACTGCGAAGAAAATAAATAAGTACTAGAAGCTAAGGCAAATTTACTAGTTAGAAAGTATGAACTCTTCCTTATGGAAGAATATGAAGGCATTGACACAATATTTTCTAGATTTCAAATTTTGGTGTCTAGATTGAAGGTTCACAAAAGAGTTAGACTACATCAAGTAGATGCTCATAATTCTTCCGTCATAGTGGATACCAAAGGTAACACCAATTCTAGAAGCTAAGGATCTAAACAAGCTACCTCTAGAAGAGCTGATGAGCTCACTCATATCCCATGACGTTGAATTGTTTGAAGATGAGCCCAAAAAGAAGTCAAAGTTCTTAGCTTTCAAATTCCATGGAAAGAAAACAAACTCCAAGGCCCTACAAGCTACTAAAGACTCAAAAGAAAAAGAATTAAACGATCAGAGTGAAGACTCAAATGATGAAGAGCTATCATTTATCTCATTAAAAATCTAGTTCATGTGGAGTAACATGAAGAAATCTTTCCACAAAAGAGATTTCAGAAGATCCCTAAACAAGAAAAAAGGAAGTTAAAAATAAGACAAGAAAAGAATCATCTGATATGAATACAAAGAACCAGACCATTTCAAATCAGAATGTCCTAAACTTGAGAAGAGAAATCTCAAAGAAAACACTTTAAGGCAAAGAAGAAAGGTCTTATGGCTACTTGGGATGACTTTGATGAATCCTTTAATAAATATGAAGAGCCTGCAAACATAGCTCTAACGACAGATACACTCTTTGACTCTAATTCTAACGATGAATCTATTAATGAAAAAATTGAGGTATTATATAAAATATCTTGTAATGAACTTGTAGATATGTTAAATGAATGTCTCCACAAGAAACATAATTTTTCTTCAAAACTTAAATCTTTTAGAAAAGCTTATGACATCATAACAAAAAATTACAATTATCTTGATAAGGAGTTTAAAAACCTAAAAAGAGAAAATCTAACTCTTAAATAAAGTGTTCCAAAAACCTTAGAGGACAGAGTTTGTAATTTTGTTAGGTATGAAAAAGCCTTTCAAGAATTTCTTGCAAACGACATAGGAAGAAAAACAAGCCTCTATGATCTATGGTGTTAGCAGAAACAATAAACATGGTATTGGTTTTGAAGAACCAGAGGAAACTCCTAAGGCTAACCTACCTGATATTGCTTGTGTATATTGCTTAAAGAAAGGTCACAATAAAAGAACTTGTCATATTCAAAAAAATATGAAAATACAAGACACCTTTTAGTACTAAAAAACTAGGAGCCAACCAAATTTGGGTACTTAAGAATAACTTAATCTATCTTATAGATATCCTTAGCTACAAAGTGAAAATACCAGTCATGATACATGAACAATGGAAATTCACAACACATGACAAGAAAAAAGTCTAGGTCCCAAGACCTGACACTCATGAACGGAGGATTTGTAGGTTTTGGAGGTAATCAGAAGGGTAAGATCCTTAGGCATTGCACAGTAGGTGATGGTTCTCTTCCTTCTATTAAAAATGTTTTACTTATGAAAGGACTAATGCATAACCTACTAAGCATAAGTCAATTAAGTGACAATGGTTATGATGTTGTCTTCAATCAAAAGTCGTGTAAGGCAATAAGTCAAACTAATAGATCCATACTATTTACTTGTCAAAGAAAAAAATAATATTTACAAAATAAACTTGCTTGATTTGGAAAAACAAGAAGTAAAGTTTCTTATGTTTGTGAATGAAGAACAACTAATTTGGTGTAAAAGATTAGGACATGCCAAGTTAAGGTTAATCTCAAAATTGAAAAGACTTGACTTTGTAAGAGACTTGTCAAATATCAAATACAAATCAGATGTTCTTTGTGAGGCATGTTAGAAAAGGAAACAAACAAAATAATCTTTTTATTTTAAAAATGTTGTTTCCATTTCCATACCACTTGAACTATTACATCTTGATTTATTTGGCCCTATAAAGACTATATATGTCAGTGGTAAAAAGAATGGACTCATTATTGTTGATGATTGTTACAAACGAACATGAGTAAAGTTCCTTACATACAAGGATGAGTCACATAAAGCCTTCACTACCTGACGTAAACAATTGCAATATGGAAAAGGTTTTTGTATTGCAACAGTTCGTAATGACCCTGGGCTGAATTTGAAAATAAGCTTTTTGAAAACTTCTGTGAAGAGAATGGAATTTTACACAACTTTTCTTCTCCTAGAACACCTCAAAGGACGATTTTGTAGAAAGAATAAATAGATCTCTTCAGGAAACGGAAGATGGCTTTGCAAGAAGAGTTGAATCAATTCAAAAGAAATGACTTATGGGATCTTGTCCCCAAGCCTAAAGAAAAGAAATCAATTATAACCAAATAGGTTTTCAGAAACAAACTAAATGAGAAAGGTGATGTGGTTAGAAAATAAATCTAAACTTGTAGCTCAAGGATACAATCAGTACCAAGGTATTGATTAAACTAGAACTTTCGCTCCTTTGGCATGGTTGGCGGCAATCAGAATTTTACTTTCATTTGCATTTCTTAATAAAATCATTTTATATCAAATGGATGTGAAAATTTCTTTTTTTATATCAAGAAAAAAACAAAGGACTATTGCTCTGTCCACAGCAGAAACATAATATATCTCAGTAGCCAACTATACCACTCACCTGTTATGGATGAAATATAACCTAGAATATTTCAAAATCAATAAGAGTAACATTCATATATTTTGTGATAATACTTTAGCTATATGTAGAGAAATACTTAAGAAATTAAAAATAGATGGACATAAACCTATGACTACACCTATGCATCCAACAAGTTTTCTTAATAACGATGAGTGAGGAAAAAGGTGGATTACAAGGTATACAATGGAACGATTGGTTCCCTTCTTTACTTAAGTGCCTCTAGACCTAATAGTCTATTTAGTGTGAGTGTGTGTGTGTGTCTTCCTGATTTCAGTTTGATCCTAAAGAATCCAACTTAACAGCTGTTAAGAGGATCTTTAGATATCTAAAAGACACTACTAACCTTGGTATGTGTCATAAACCATGCTCTGAGTACAGGTTAGTAGGTTTTTACGATGTTGACTATGTTTGAGACAAGCTAGAATGAAAAAACACCAGTGGAAACTCTACATTCCTTGATGAAAATATAATCTCCTAGTCAAGCAAAAGACAAAGGATTATTGCTCTATCCACAACAAAAGCATAATATATTTCAGCAGCCAACGGTAGCACTTAGCTGCTATGGATGAAATATCAACTTATGGATTTTAAAATCAATGAGAATAACATTCCTATCTTCTGCGGTAGTACTTTATCTATATGTAGAGAACTACTTAAGAAATTCAAAATGGATGAACATAAGCCTATGACTACACCTATGCATCCAACATGTTTTCTTGATATGGATGAGTTAGGTAAACAGGTAGATTATAAGGTATACAGAGGAATGATTAGTTCCCTTATTTACTTAACTGCCTCAGACCTGATATTCTATTTAATTTGTGTGTCTGCTAGATTTCAGTCTGATCTTAAAGAATATTAAAGGGGCATAAACACGAGAAGGGGGTTAAATTATGTTTGTCTAATTTAAAACTATTTTCTTAATTCCAATTTTGATTTGGTGACTTAAATAGTTTTACTAATTAGAGGCAACTGTAAAAGAGATATTGTAGATGTAAAAACAACATACAAGATATTATTCTGGTACACTACCAACTTCGTAGCTATGTCCAGTCCCCTCATACAAAATGATTTATCTACAAATTCAATACCTTGAATTGAACAATATTTGACCCTATATGTAAGTGGTCTAAAAATAGCTTGAGCCTATAGACTTTTTAAGGTAAACCAGACCATGACCCTACAAGTCAAGTCCTCTCTATACAACCTGAAACCTATATATTGTTGTAGGTAAACCTAAAAACAAAGTCTTCTTAACACAACCTGATATCCACAAATTTCTTAGGCACATTAAAGCCACTATCGGGTTGGGTGACAATGAGTTTGAAACTGGATTGGTTTTACTTCTACTAAGCAAATTTGATACAATGATTTTCCCACACTACAACATTTTGAATATTTATCTTTGAACAAGTGCTTTGCTAGAATTTAAAACCTTAAACTCTGAATACATAGAAGAATTGAGCTCGAGGTTTTTCAAAATAACTTTGGTTTTTAGGATTTCTGAGTTTGTTTAGTTTTTTCTTCAGCTTCGATTGCTATTTATAGGAAAAATTAGGGTTTCATGTTTTGTCCTTAAGGATTCTGAATCATATCTCCTTTCCAGCTCAGTCAACAATTATTTCTTCTAAATATAGTTAAGATTGATATGATATTCATAATATGATCGTCACGTAATTTTTTATTTCCCAATCTGATATGAGCAAATCTTATAGAAAGATATTGTGTGTTTTTGTTCATATTACGTTTGCAAATTGATTCACTTGAGACTTCCTTCTTACGCTTGATTTGATTTGGACATGAACAAATTTGGGCTTGATCTACCTTCAAAAGTAATGATACGGCTAAGTCCAATTCAGTATTTTGCTCAATCTATCAGAGCATTTGATCTTCCATCAAATTCTTTAATTTTTCTCCATCAGAATCATTGACTTGATTGTTGGAGTCAAATGTTGTGTTGCTTTAAGAATTGTGTCACAGGAAAAACTACGTGACTTAGAACTAGTGGCATGGGCAAATTCACATTTGTTGCATTATTAGAGTTAGTGCAACTTTATAGGCAACATTCTGGAACATGTTTTAGAGTCATGCATAACTACTATTCATCAGAGGCATACAAAAATAATGTTCATCAGAGGCATGCAGAAATATTTTTCATCAGAGGAATGCATAAATATTGTCCATCAGAGGTATCCAAAAATACAGTTCATTAGAGGCATGCTAATAGGAATATTGTTCATCAGATGTATCCAGAAATATTGTTCATTAGAGGTATGCAGAAATACTGTTCATCAGAGGCATACAAAAATATGCTTATCATAGGCATGCTAACAGGAAGCATGTTTCAATCTTTAGAGGCAGACGCGCATAATCATAAAAAGTAAATCTTCGAGGGTAGATGTGTGCACACAGCAGCACGTGTGTTGACAGGGTTAAACTTTGCTTCCTCTTTTCATTTCCTCATATTGTTTCCACTGGTCGTTTCTTCTAGTATTTTCCTCTTGTCATTTCCTTTGGTCGTTTCCCCTGGTTGTTTCCTCTGGTCGTTTCATTTTGATTTTCTGTTCTAATTCTTGGTTCCAACAATATCCCATTTGCTTATGATTTGTTCTTTTAATGTTGTTCCTTTTGATTTTCCTGTTCTAATTCCTACACACTTAATAAAATCATTAGTGCAATAAATTGTTATCACAAAATACCTTTGTTAACATCAAAACCAAACAGAGGAATTGTTCAGGGGACCGACTTGGTTCCATCAATCTCCTCCTTTTGATGATGACAAAGTAGTACTTTTGATAAAAAATTTACTTAAACAAAAGACAAAGTAGTACACTAGATATATTCAACAAGGATGCAGACAAAATAACTATGTGTTCTTCTTGGATAGTGCCTCATATTTCCTCTATGGCTTAGATACGGGGAGTTCTCATCAATACTGTTGTGATGAGTCTAGGGTAGGGGATTGTCCTTATCTTTATTGACGTAGAGTTGATAACCCATGACCTTATGTGTCCCAAAATCAGGTTTTGAAGATTGGTCTTGATCCTTTGGAAGATATTCCACTTTAGACCTTGTTGATCTTTGCTAATGTGGTCCACTAGCCCACCTTTGGGTACTACACACACAATAAATATTTTGAATAGTACTATGTATCTAGGTTTCAAGTGGACTAATTTGGAGTTGACCTTAGGATCTTCAAAAAAATCCTTATTGATCTTGAAGGAGTCAACCCTTGACTCATAACCATTCTCAAGAAACATCCCTTCATCAAGACATTTGGTGAGAGCCTTAATATGAAGCCCTAGCACGGTACTATGTACTTCTGCATCTTGGTTTGCGTTAGAAAATCGTCAAAATTCTTTAACTCTAACGTCCAAAGTCACTTCTTGTTCTAGGTTAATGTATTCAAACCAACCCATACCAGCAAAGTCTTTAATGAAATCAAAATCATTTTCAACAAGGTTGGAGAAATTTACTTGGCGTTCATGGAGAACTTCAAACTGATAAAGATTGCATTGCATGGTAGGAACATTGAAAACGTTTCCGAGTGTAGGGTTTAAGGATGAACTTGAAGCCATTGAAGAAGGATATATTTAGAGATTTTTCATAAAAGTTTCAAGGTTTGAAAGAGAGAAAGTGTGGGATTATGTTAAGGTCGTGAGTGATGAGTGGGTTTTATGAAAACGTTTGAGTTTCTAAAAGCATAACTAACGCACACACGTGAACAACACCTGTCAGAGTTTCACAGACTAAGCACAACTTATAAGAAGATCGTTCATATTGAAATTAATTGAATTTAGATTGACCAGAGACAAGTAAGTTCAATTTCAACAGAGGTAGAACATTTATACATTTAACCATTTACTCTGTTTTACTAGAGGAAAGGATACGAAGACTTCAACATCATTCTTTTCTAAACATAATATTTAGGTTTTCCTTTATAAAATTGAATATGTCCTCAACAAGGGATTTTTGTGAATATCAGCCCACTAACGAACAGTGTCAACAAATTTAAAGTCTAAAATACCTTTCTAGATATAATCCCATATAAAATGATATTTAATCTCCATATGTTTAGCTCTTGAATGTAAAACAGGGCTTTGGGTTGAATATATAGCTAAAGTATTATCACATAAGATGGGAATGTTACTCTTGTTGATTTTGAAATCTTCTATACGCCAGGAGATTAGATTTCCATCAAGGCATGTATAATTTCCACCCTTTCTTGCTTGCCTTCCGCATAATTAGCATCGCAGAAACCTACTAACCTATACTTAGAGGATGACTTATAACACATACCAAGGTTAGTAATGCCTTTCAGATATCTAAAGATCCTCTTAACAGTTGTTAAGTGGGATTCTCTAGGATCTGACTAAAATGTGGCACACACTAAACAGAGTATCAGGTCTAGAGGTAGTTAAGTAAAGATGAAGCCAACCATTCCTCTATATACCTTTTGATCTACCTTTTGACCTAACTCATACTTATCAAGAAAACATGTTGGATGCATATGTGTAGAGATACGCTTACATTAATCCATTTTAAATTTCTTAAGTTGTTCTTTTGTGTATTTGGTCTGACAAACGAGTACACCTTTCGGGCTTTGATGAATTTGGATTCCAAGAAAGATTTTTATTTCTTCCATCATGCTGATCTCAAGTTTATTGCATTAACTTAGAAAACTCATGGTAGAGTTGGTGTAACGCCTAGTTATGTGGGTTTAACAATTGAGATATAGACAAAAAAAATTCAAATTTTTATAAGAGAATAAGGTACTAATAATAAATAATGAATTATCCGAATGAAATAGTATTGTGAAATCCTTAAAATAAATCCTTACAACTAAAAATTCTTCAATAATCAAAATATTCAAAACTGGACATTTAATAACTAATCCTGAATATAATGTGATGTACACACTATGTCGACTTATTCCTAATCTAGTAACCTACTATAATAGAATGATTATTTAAAAAATTTAGAACTTTTTACCTCTCGACATTCTCAAAGATCTCAGTCTCATACTCTAAACATAACACTTTAATGAGATACTAAATCCCTGTGAATAATGCACATAATTTTAAAACAAGTGTTGTTATCGGTCGACGCGGTAATTGGAAAAATCAACCATGGCACCCGCGTTCTTCTAAAAATATTGTTTAGAAATATAAATAGTATAAATAATTTCTATAATAAACAATTATTTTCAAAAATACATAAACTCATCCACTTAAAATCAACAACAATTCACATCTATAATAATAAGATAAATCAAATGCACACATTTATTCTACAAAAAATAAATCAATCAATTCCATGACGTCACATTGTTATATGGAGATGTCATAGTTTCGCGAAGTGAAATTCAACTAATCTTGTGGAGCATCAGCTCATCTAGTGTTGGGTACAATGCTCATCTATGTGGAGTTTAAAATTCGTCTCATGTGGAACATAAGACCCATCCATATGGAGTATAAGCTCATTTCAATAAATAACTTTGGGGTACAAGAGCCATCCATACGGAGTATAAGCTCATCTCAAACACATACGATAAAAATAATTCGTTTTTAGCAATCATCTTCATAACATTAAAATATAATATTTTATTTACATATACAATAATAACAATCATTTGAAAACACATAATATAAAATGATCTTTCAAAGAATACATATTCAAAAATCATAAAAAATGGAAATTCAATATACAAAATAGTAAATAAATCAATTTCATAATCTAATATTGTATTTCATAAAATTCCAATTTTAATAGAATTAGATTTTTGACAAAATATATTTTTCTAAAAATTACTATTCAAAATATCTAACTCTTTTCCCAACTCAAATTCTCAAAATTAATGTACCATGGAAGGATTAAGGGATGTGATTATGTGATAAGTGGTGTGATTATTCAACTGTGTGAGTCAAAGTTGAATTAAATTGACCAATATTTCCTTGATTAATTTACTTGTTGCTGCCCAACGATATATGCTTCTCATTTTTTTTTTCATGAGTTTATGTGTAACTTTAGTGCATCAGTAACAATGTCTCCTACGAATTTTCATCTTAATAGAGATATGGTTTTTGCTCAGTTTTATTTCACTCATTAATACTAGATAATTAGATAACAAAAGGTCATTATAATAATTTTGTTTGTTACTATCTATTGCACGTAAGCCTTTAACAAACAACACAATTTCCTACTATTACCTTATAAACCTCTAACAAATAAAATAACTTCATAGTGTTACCATATTTTAAGCAAATTATTTATTGAAAAAATCGTTTACCTATGTTTACATTTATAAAATCGTTTACCTATGTTTACATTTATAAAATCGTTTACCATAGTGTTAACATTATTTGTCTTAAAATAATATATTAAACAACTTTTTCTTATAATAAAATTAAAAAAAAAACATCAATAATAATAATAATAATAATCATAATAATAATAATAATAATCTATAAATTATAATATTTTAAATTGTAAAATTCTAATTAGTTTTAGTCCTTTGATTTTAGAATGTCAAAGTTTTCCATTAGTAGAACAAAAAATGATATCATTAACATATATTTGGACAACGAGACGGTCATTCTAAAATGATTTTATAAACAAAAGTTATGTCAACCTAGCCTCTTTCAAAATTCTTCTTTAATAAGAAGTCGTGTATTCTATCATACCAACCTCTTCGGAATTGTTTCGGACCATACAAAGATTTTTTTAGTTTGAAAACATAGTCTGGAAATTCATTATATTCAAAGCCATGAGGTTATTTGACATATACTTCTTCATTTATATAACCATTTAAGAAAACAATTTTCACACTTGATAAACCTATATTTATAGGATTTTAAGATGGTATTTACCCTCTATTTTATCTTATTTTATAGTTTTGATGTCAACTTCTTCTTATTTATTCATTTATTTATGATATTTTCATAATTGATCATGAGATGATAAAATAAGTCAAATTGGTCAAACCTACTAAGTTTTTAGTGCAAAAAACTTATCAAGTTTAATATTCCAATTAATGACTACATGAAAGAGAGAGAGGTTTGTTGCACATTTCAAAGGTTGAATTTTATGATAACAAAATGTTGTCAAAGAAAGGGGGAAGGTTGTTTCCTAAGAAAGGGGAAGGTTGTTGCAAAAAATTAAGATCTTCTTGTTATCATAAAGAAGAGAAATTAGAAACAGAAAGGGAGCCACACACGAGAAACAGAATCGGAGAAGTAGAAAAATTAGAAAAAGAGAAGATGAGGAGAAACAATTTGGAAACTTCAGAGTGTTTGGAGCTGTAGTAAAGTGTCTCAAATTTTGGAGCAAAAAAATCATACTCTTCGAGGGTTTTATTTCTTTTTCCTGTAATTGATGAACACTTCTATTATTTACTTTATTTTCTATATGTCAATGAGTAACTAAGCTCTCTTATAGGATCTTTAGTGAATCTTGTGATTAAGATACCTTTTCCTATGTCTTAGTTTTAAATTCCAATTTTATCATAGATTTTTGTTGTTTATCTCAATTAAATTATTCTATTGTTTTATTTATAGGTTGGGATGACCAACCTTTGCATGCCTTAATCAATCAATTGACTAGTAACCAACTACAATTAATTGGTTGATCTATAGGATAATTGAGATTAAGAATCTTGTATAACGAAACATAGATCTAATCTTTCAATCGCTCAACCTCTTGGTTCTTTATGCTTTCTCTTAATTATATTTTTTGTATGATCAATCAAAGAATTAATTTAGGGAAAAAAATATTACATTGAATGACGAATCTTTGTTCATAATTTTATAGAGGGATTGATAATTGAGAAAAATATATAAGAATTTATATAAAGCTAGGACTTGAGGTATTGATATTACAAGTGAAACCATGACCCTAGGTTTACTTTTTATTAATTCAAAGTTGTGTTGTTATATACTTTCACTATAATTTTTATGTTATCTGTACGTTTTTGTTATCACGAATCAACAATAATTTTCATTAGTCAAAATAATAAAATATCTTGATTAATTTGGTAGTTGTTAAATTAATCTCTGTAGATACGATAATCTTATATACTATTACTTGACAAACCCGTACACTTGCGGAATTTTGCGCAACAAGTTTTTAGCGCTGTTGTCGTGGATTAATTTAACAATATTAAGCGAAATGAAAAATAAAAGTGAAACGCTTGACACGTTAAGGATCTTTGTAATTGAAATTGAAAATCAATTTAGTAGAAAGATTAAGAGGATCAAAGTATAATTCTAGTTTGTTTAATGAGTTTTATAAATTGTCTAGAATTATACATGGAACAGTTGCACCATAACTACTTGAAGTGAATGGTAAAGTTGAAAAAAAAAAGAATAGAACTCTTACTGAACTAGTTGTTGCTTGTATGCTTAAGTCTGGTGCTGCATCTCATTGGTGTGCAGAAAATATATTGCTTATGTTTTGAATAGAGTTTCTACATCTAAAAACAAAACATCTCCTTATGAGATGGTGAAGAAAAGACAACCGAACTTGTCTTATTTTCAAACTTGGGGTTATCCGGCTTATGTCAGAATCCCCGATCCTAAGCGAATTAAGCTCGCCGGTAGAGCCTATGAATGTATTTTCATTGGGTATGCAGTAAACAGTGAAGCGTATATGTTTTATGACCTAAATACGAAAGTGATCATAGAGTCAATTGATGTTGTCTTCTATGAAAATAAATTGCCTTTCAAATCGAGAAATAGTGGGGGCAGCGAACCAAGTCATGTTCCCGTGACAAGAAGTAATGAAAGCAGCAAACGAGGCGAAACAGAAACACGAAGAAGTAATAGAGTCAAAGTTGCTAACGATTATGGACTCCATTATACGGCCTATACCATAGAAGAGGATCCCGCAAATCTTTAAGAAGCTTTGTCATCTTTGGATGCAGATTTATTGCAAGAAACAATAAATGATGAAATGGATTCTCTATAGTCTATTATGACCTGACATTTTGTAAACTTTCCTCATGGTTGCAAATCAACAGGTTGTAAATGGATATTGAAAAAGAAACTAAAACCCAATGAAAAGATTGATAAATAAAAGGCTCGCTTTGTAGCCAAAGGTTTTAGACAAAGAGAAAATATAGATTTATTCGACACCTTTTCACCGGTCACTAGAATTACATCCATTAGGGTACTCATCTCACTTCGTGTTATTAATAACATTGTGGTACACCAAATGGATATCAAAACTGTTTTATTATGGTAATTTGGAAGAAAAAATCTATATGGAACAACCTGAAGGTTTTGTGATTCAAGGACAAGAAAACAAGGTTTATAAGTTAGATAAATCTCTACATGATCTTAAACAAGATCCTAAGCAATGGCATGAAAAATTTGATAACTTGATTATTTAGAATGAGTTTAAAGTGAATGAAAGTGACAAATGTATTTATTACAAATTTGAAAGTCCACAAAAAACTTATTGATAACTTAATAATCTTCTCATAATAGATGTTTAAATGTAAAGGTAAATGATACAACCCATAGCTCGAATACAATGAGAACCTCACATATTTGCATATGCATAAAAAGTATTTTCAAAAGTCAAAATTACATTTACAAAGTGTTAAAATTAATATTTTTGACAAAATACAAAGGTGTATTCAAATACAACATAAGTGTATTCGAATACAGATGAAAATTGCTAAGTCAGTAGCAAAAGCCTCTCATCTGTATTCGACTACACCCTGATGTAGTCGAATACAACCAGCAAAAAAGTGGCAAAATTGATATAAGTGTATTCGACTACACCACCTTGTATTCGAATACACATTGAAAGGTTTTGAATTTTCTGAACGTTACAAAGAGGTGTATTCAAATACATACATCATGTATTCGAATACAACTGGTAGCAATGCAATTTTTCAGTTCTAAATCATTGCAATTGTTCCTCAAACCTCTTGGATCAATAGCCACGAATATGAAGAGATGTTTATGGACTATAAATACACCATAACTTCAGATTCAACAACAACAATCCTACTACACAACTTTAAAGACTTTGAACAACTTTTCTGAATGTTTCTCAAAGTCATTTTTTATAAATTCAAGTACTTGCATATCATTTTCATATCCTTAACTAAGGTTCTCAAAGTACTTGAAGTAATCTTGGATTGTTATCATTCTACCTCATTCTTATTCCTATACTCTTATCAAATCACAGTGTTTGTAAAAAGAAAGTAGTACTTTCTTTAAATAGTTTTATCTAAGATAGTAGTGTGCTATCCTAGAAGATTTGTTAGAAGTTTGTAGCAAAGGTCCTATGGTGGGACTCTCTTGTGGTGTGTAAGAGGACTGAATGTACTCTTAGTCATAAGGGGAACCAGGATAATTATGTTGTATTCATTTCTTTACTACCATTTACTTTCATCACTTACTATCCTCAAACGCAAAAATCGATCACTTAATCGCTGAAAACAAGGAAAACTCCTAAACACCTAATTCACCCTCCCTCTCTTAGGTGAACATCTGTACTTACAAAAGTCACTCATGATGGTAACCCGACCTAAAAGACTGGAGATCCCAAAAATTGGGTTCAATGGGTAATAACAAGTCATGAAGTGATATGAGATGAACATGCTATTATAGATCTGAGAAGCATGATTCCTGAAGTGATGATAAGATGAGGTAATAAAAACTCTTAATGAAATCAATACACTATGTGGAGTGGAATACCTAGCTATAGGAGTACTCTTGATAGACTCACCTATGTGAATGTGAAAGTGGGGTCGCTTCCTACGGAATTTTGTGGCAGAATTCCTAAAACATCCACTATACTGGGATAGACGTGCAGGGCCATTAATGCACAGGCTTTTAAGAATACACCCTATGAAAAGGTTGTGTATGGGTTTGATGTCAGAGATAGAGTTCAAGTCAATTTTACGAGTCACTCTTATTGAATCTTAATCTTACTTACTATGCAAAGGTTCAAGTCAAGAGACACTTTTGTTTATGCACGATCTTATAGAAGCATTTGACGCTATTTTAGAAATATTTTTTTTAAAATTCAAGTGGAGGATTGTTGGAACATAGAGTATGTTAATGTTTGAATTTAAAGATTGTTGAAGTCCTACATTTGAAAACTATCACATTTGGAATAATTTTCAACTCTATAAAATACTAAAGTCCCAATTGGATAGAAAAGATATGTGGGTTTGCTTCCATCACTATATGATAAGTTTCAAACTCTTGTGAAAAGTACACCAAAGTTATATGCATTTCCCAACTTTCTTTTTTCTCCCTTTTCTATTATGCTCGACTTATTTCCGAGCCACTTCTCTCCTTTCTTTCTATCCCTTCGATATTTATGAGCAGTTTTATACCGTTGTCCCTTTGATTTTTTGAGCGGTTGTTATGTTGTAGTCCCTTTGATATTTTTGAGCGGTTTTGTACCGTTGTCCCTTTGAATTTTAGAGCGGTTGTTAAGTCGTAGTTCCGTCGATTTTTGAGTGGTCCTAATACCACTACCCTTTTAGAGCGGTTTTTATGTCGTAGTCCCGTCGATTTGTTAGTGGTCCTAATACCACTATGAGCGATTTTTATGTTGTAGTCTTTTGTAGCAGTTTGTGTGTTGTAGTCATTTAGAGCGGGTTTTTTGTGTCGTAGAACTTTTATTTTAAGTGGTTATAGTACCGTATTGGGAGTGAATTTAGTCGTCATATTGAGAGTGTCTTTAACCGCCATATTGAGGGTGTAATTCTAGAACGGTTTTTTATGGTGTAATGGAACTCCGATACAGTGAATCTGGGCTGTTTTATCCTGGGGACTTCATGGGTGATAGTCTGCCTTGCACAATTTTGGCAGTGCTACAAAACGTCTTAAAGAGAGCGACCTAATCCGCGACTCAACCCGATAATATCTTCGGTGGCATAAATTAATTTTGAAACAGTTTTCGAAACTCAAAAACAACATTTACTGTTACCAACCTTTCATTTTTTAGTCGTTCAAGTTGTATATGAGAATGATTCCAAACAAGCAATTATAGTATTCAACAATGGCAAAATCTTTGCAGAATTAATGCACCAATGAAAAGACAATATATTCATGCATAAATTGAAAGCATTATAGGATAAAAGTCAATGCACAACTATCATTTTAAAATCACACTCAAAACTGAGAACTTTTGGCATCATATTAGGAGTAGTTTATGATAGTTTAGAGTATTTTCATGTTGGGTCAATCAATTAGCAAGTGTATTGAAGAATTGCAAGTAATAAAACAACAAACTATTAAATGTCAAACACAATAATTGCGTACTAATATTAATTCTTATATGAAATAACTTTATTGAAAAAGAAATTAGGTTTTTCTTAAGAGATAAAATACATTACTTTTAAGAGATGATAGTAAAAAAGTTAGGGATGATGAAGAGTGTTAAAAACAACAGATGGGGGATTTGAATTGTGTTATGTTTTAAAATAATTCTTTAAAAACATGCTAAAAATTTAAGATAAAGCAACAAAAAATAAAGAGATAGAGAAGAGAAACATAAAGCCAATTTATCTTTGATCATCAATAATAAGGTATCTACATCCAGTCCCTTCACTCTGAAGGAATTAATCCACTAATCAACATATATTTCACACGTCCACTAAACACCTACTAGTTAGACGACTGTATTCAACTCATCTCAACCTTCTAGCTTAGTACAATCAAGTTTTAGATGACAACAATCACTATAGGGCTAGGTTAAATGAAAATGTTTAAGGTTGTTTTTTAAAATAACTCTCACAAGAGAATGTTACAAAGTATGCTCTCATAATATAAGTAACTTTTTAGCACTAAAGTGATAGTACATGATTTCTCATGTTGTTTAATTTTGCAATTGGTTTTCTCGTGTATCTTTTGCAGTGAAGATTACAAATCTTTATATAGAGAAATTCCAAAGCAATTAGGGTTTCTAACTGTTGTTGTGATTTCATGAAATTCGTAGGTAAAGATGAATCGCATCAATCTTTAGATATCTTTAATCTGCAATTAAAACTTGTCCATATACATCTTCATAATTGATTTAGTGTATCTTGATTCAAAACAACATGAATAATAAATGATGACATTTTTAGAGGATATCATTGCATTTCTTCAACTAGAGGATAAGCCTAACTTTGAGGAAAGGAAGGTGTTAAGATGTTGACTTCTTCAAAGTTCTGGACTCAAATGATTGACTTAAGATATTGGACTTTAAACAGAGAGTTGACTTTATCATAGAGTTTACGTGAAGTGTTGACCATACAATCATCTGGATTGCCAGAATAATTAGATGCAAAATTGTCAGAGGGAGCTTGCATAAATCAGATTCACAAAAGACACATTGAGAATACAACGTGGAGCCTTGAAACTATTATAACAGAGACTCTACACATTTAAATGCATTCATTAAAACATAAATTGTTTTCCTAAAATAATTGTGTTATTATCAAAATAGTCAAGGGTCATTGTTCTTCAAACCAACATGTTTCTAATAATCTCCACCATTTTTTTTATGACAAACATCTATTTGTGGAATAATCACTGGAAACTGCTGATGACTCTCCATCATATGCATATTTTTCATTGTTTTAGTCTTATTTATCTTCAATCATTAGTTAATTTAAAGAGTTACTGGATATATTTTGTTGATTCTAGTTCTTGCATTTAATAAAATAGGTATGTTCTTATTTCCTTGATTAAATAGAGATTTTTCGTAGTTTTGCGTTGCTTCTTTAATTACGTACAGTGCTGAATTTTAGTGAGAAATCAACATGACCAATGTGGAGTAATTCAGTCATATATGGAGTTGTAGATGACCTATTGGAGTCCAACCAAGTGCAAATGAAAACATCAGAACCAAATCAGGACGAAAAAGATGAGACAAATCCAGTATACGTCAGACAGAAGAGGCTTTCGGCCTGAAGCACAAAAATTTGTGCCTGGGGCGCATTTCTGCATCCCTGACTCTGTCAAATGTCGCTTAAAGCGCAAATTTTGCGCCTGGGGTGCGTGGCACGCGGTTGAATGTATAAAAACACGTTTTTCTCACTTTCTAGGGATCTTTTTGACATTTGGAAGTTCGGAGACTTGTGCCTTACTAGAGAAACTTGGAGACGGCTGTTTCTAACCCCATTAGAGCAGTTTTATCAAGAATCATTCCTGAATCTTTCTTGTAATTCCTCTCTAATCTCTATTTTTTCTATCTATGTCATGAGTAACTAAACACTATTTGTTAGGAATAAGTGAAACAAGATGAAACCTTTATTTGTCTGATTTGATTTTTAGTTATACGAATAAGTTTATTGAATTATTTTTCTCATCTTTGTGTTTATGCTTTTTGTTGCTTAATCAACTTTAAATTGTTTTACAATTCGTTTTTTGAAACGGAAGTGGACTATACGAATGCTTGAGATGATAAATTCATGATATTGTAGTCTAGGGATAGATGTAGGTCATGAAACCAATTAAATTAGTTGCAAAGTCAGTAGTTTAATAAGAGAATTCTTGTACTGTAAGGCTTAATTCTAATCTTAAATCCGCTAAGGAATTAGGGGTTACTTTGAAATTAAAGGTTCTTTCAATAAGACATTAGGGCAAGAATAATAAAGAGGATTCGGTAATAATTCAATAAAGGAATTTCAAAACAAAGATCAAATTAAAAACCAAGGTTGGATTTGAAATGAAACTCATCCCTGACTTTTTTCTTGTTATAAAAGTTCAATTCTATTACTCTTTTTAATTTCAAATATTATTTCAATCATTTCGGAAACTTTTTGTCCAATTTTAGTAATTAAACATAATTCGACAGTAAAACGCAATCCTTGAGTATGACACTCGATACTACCATTTTAATTATTAATTGCAACGATTCAGTACACTTGCTGAAACGCTATAAAGTTTTTGGAACCGTTGTCGGTGATTGCCATATCACTATTGAGTTATAATTTATTTGCTTAATTGAAATTTTTTGCTCCCCAGAAAAAAATTTATTTTTTTTTATTTTAAATTTTGAAAAAAAAAAATTATTGTCTATTTTTATTTGTTGAGCTTAATGTTGTGTGCTACTGGTGTGTTTATTCTTTGTTTGAGATAAGTATCCGCTGTAAAATATAGAAGATTGTAATGATGATATTCTACTACAGTTATTGGAAAAGTATGATACTGGTCTTATATGTGTTGAATTACGCATAATTGAGGGACAAATCTTGAGAGATACACTTGTAAAATATCACCCTTAGACGTGATCTATTAGGTGTGACTTTTGTGGAGAAGTACATAGGAATGGAACTTGTTTTGATTACTATGTCTCACCACTAGAATATGAATATTTATTAGTCGTAGAAGCAGAAGATGACGAGTGTTATATGAAAAAGATCAATTGAGAACAAATTCTACCTCCTAAAATTATATCCAAACAATTAGATGACAACGGCTTTCACATCAAGGATATTTTCGTTGAATTCATGAAGAATAACATGGTTTCAATTGAAAGATTTGAAAGTCAATGTGAGAGGTTATTTGAGAAAGTGGTTGAGTTTGAGAAGATGGAGGAGAAGTTGAAGATTGAAGATGACTTCATTGTTGTGGTAGAAGAAGATAAGCAAGAGGAAAACACGAACAAGGAAAAGAAAAAAGAAGAGATTAATGAAGTTCAAGATTCAATTTATGTCTTGTTCATCAATATCCAATTGAAAAGGACATAGAAGCAACATCATTTATTTCTCAAGTTTATGGAATTTCTACCAAACAAAAAGAAGAAGAAGGAAGATGTGTTCTTTCTGTCATATATGCCACCTTGACATTAGTTGAGGTATCAAGCTAATGACTTTAAAAAATCACTTCATGGGAGGCAACTCATAGGTTGAGGTAACTTTTATTTTTGCAATATTATTTTTGTTATTTAAATTATTTCTTTTTAATTGTGAGTTAACGTGCACTACGATGAAGAAATTTTAACAACTTAAAGTTGGTCTTAAGTTATTTGTTTATGATTTCATGTTTTAAATTATACTTCTTTGCTCCTGTCATTGCTCAATTCGACGACTTTCACTAATACATACATTGTTGATTACTCTTTGGTTGTGGAAGTCATGACATTCTTTAAAAAAAAAAAAATTTGCAATGACATGTTTGGTGTAACACCCCGATTTTTAACAGCTCGAGTGTATTTTATTTGTTTAAATAAATTAATAAAATACCTTGTCGTAATATAAACGACAAGAGTCATAAATAATTACATCATATGTATACAATCGGCTAAAATAGTTTTTAAGCTAATAGTCTACCATATGCAAATAGAAAAATACACCAGAGCTATGAGACTTATCAGACATCGCTCATACCCGTGGAGTATTCTCGGCAGACACCTGCACAAAAGTACTGCTCCAAGAATGCTATTCCCCCCATGGTCACATCAAAAAAAGTGGAACATGGACCCACCAAACAAAAGTCAACTATTAATATATGTTATAGATATAGTTATCCCAAAACAAAATAAGTACAACCGCCAAAAGAAAGACACTAAGTCCCTATACAACAAAAACTAATCTGATCATCCACTAGTAACTACAATAACAAGGGTGACCTCCACACACTCCGGAAGTCCCTTATGACGCAACATCTCTCCTCAAAGTAACTTCCTCCTCATCATCATCCATAGAAGGATCAGTCTCCTCATAAGCCAGATCCACCCACGAGATAGGTGGCTTCGGCGCGCTGGAATCTCAAAATAGTCCACTACTTCAGTGACAATCGGTAAGGGATCATTCGCTAGAAGCGGATGCTCTGGCTCGGCCCACCTAGACAGTCCTGCAATATCTCTTCCCACCGGCATCGGCCCCTTATCCTTTCCGCCAGTCCCCGGTCCAACCACTATATCTCCAGCTCCTACGGTGGCCTCCGCCTCAACTCTAACTGAGGAATCCCCTACATCTTCCCATGCTTCACTCATTTCGTGCACCAATCCTGAAGGTATCGGATAGTCGATCCTCTCGCGAGTGAGCCCCACGAGGTATACTGCCCCAGCTCTCCTACTTGTCCTCACTACCCTCCTCGTATAAGTAGCCCTGTTTGAGATGGGGTCGTATACCCAAGCAGTCGGCGAGTATCGGTCAGGGAAGTCTAACGACGTTTCCATCGTCAAGGTAACAGTCGATGGAACGAACTCGGGTATCATCTGAGGGAAAAGCCCAATTTCCACAATAATGTAAAGGGTCACCAACCGAAATTAACAAATAACATTTAACACTTACGTCATAAAGACAAGAAATAACACTTAGCAATTACGGCATGATAAAAAACAATAACAAAGTTTGTATATACAATTATCATATTATAACAAACACGACTTGCGTGCCAAAAACCCAAATGCAATGCTTATATGCCAATGCACATGATTCTGGAATTTCCAAAACCCTCCTCGAGAGGCCAGTACTAATTGTGACACCCTAAACCCAAAATGACCTATATAATAATTTGTACTAGATTTTTTGAGCAAAATTCACAGCGGATAAAGAAACTTTGTTTAGAAGGAAATAAAAACTTTTATAACTAATTTAGGATATCACGTTTCTCAAAGTACACCTGGAACAATTCAAACTTTATTTCTCAATTAAAATATTTTAATCTAAATGAACTTGATTTTACTATAATTTATTAATTTAATTCCCAAAACTTACTAATACTTAGATTATCATATAAAGAGTCGTTGGAAATTAAAAAAGTAAAATACACAGTAAAACTCTTAATTCCCGGTATCACCTATCAGAGCGGGGTTCCTCTCAAATTTGAACTTCAAGACTCATTAACCTGTAATAACTGCGATTTCGCAAACGCAGGGTCAAGCCAATCAAACACAAACAACGAAGGAGGTGAGTTTTGAAAACATGTTGATAGTATAATACAAGTAGGAAGAACACGCAAATAATCATAATAGAACCGTATCATTACACAAACATTGCTCAAGAAAAATATCACATTAAAAGTCAAAATCACTCAAGGAAAATCAATACCTTTCACTATTACATCAAGTCGTCACAGAGAAATTATTATCACCTTTGAAATACATCAATCAAAATAAAAAAATCACACGAAAATGCAATGCTATGCATAAACTTAGACTCTACTTCACAATGTGGTACCATTCTAACTCTGAAGTACTTGGTTAGGAGGCTTGATACTATGCCACTATCCCGGTGGACGGACAATTCAAATTGACCATGTCCTCATAGATCCCCTCAACTCAACCCGAGACACATATACGCGATAGTCGAGGTAAACGTGTGTTGCATGGTAGCTCCCAACATTTGGAGCGCTACCTCCATGTCACCTAGGAATTCCCCACCCGAATACCTCCAAGGTCTAACAATCTTGCCTTAAGGCTCAACAGTAGACCGCCACGATCAGACTCAATTCAGATGTACTTCCCCGGAATCACTAGGCTTGTCAGGCCCTACCTATATGATGACAAAATAATCTCCACTTCACAAATTCTCAATATTTATTTTTTCCCCCCATTATCTTAGACTACTCTATTAAGAGCATCATCTTTATAAATCATCACTATTTTATCAATTTTGGGGTACTTCAATATTCTCATCACAATTTTATAACATCATTAATCATACATAATCATAATCATCATATAAACTCATCACAATTTTATAACATTACTATCATCGATCAAAAATCATCATTATCATCACGCATACATATATCATACCATGCATCCATATTTTATTATCACATCACATAAATTTGTCTAATCAAACATATGCACCAAATTCATTTGAAATCAAATATCACAACAATATCAAATACTACGTATTTAACGAAATTAAATCAATCAACACCTTATAAATATTTCTATTCCACATTTTAATCTCACAATTTTTATATTTTCACATTAATTAAGTTATCACTCAAAGGGCTACCGCCGTACGTAGCGAGCCTCGGATGAATCGTTGGAAAATACGGTTTTCCCGTTCATCTCACAATATATTATACTCATGAATTCAAACGCTCTCTCACCCCTTACCTCAATATGACGCTTTCATAAGATATAAGGACCAGAATAATTTTCAGCAACCATGAGATGTCGATAACGCGCAACTAACAAGTCCAAAAGCATCGACGAATTTCCAGAATAAATGAAACAGGGCTGATAATTTACGTGAGGCATAAAAATCAGCATTACATAATTATAACAGTATTAGACGAAGAAACATATTCAAAATATCGTGAGACAAGTTATTAAAAAATGTCTCACCAACGTGTTGTAGCGTCGACAGGGTCCGACGTCAACTTCATCAAAAACACGTGAATGAGTAGTGCTTCTTGAAGGTTTCCAAAAATGCTGTCAGTTTTTCAGGACGACGAACGTGTTGGCCAAAATTCGACAACACAGTCGCGGCGAGGGTGAAAACCCATTTTTTGAAGTATAACGGTTGGCGATTTCAAGCATAGGTAAAGGAAGATGGTGTTTCGTGGAGTCCAAATATGATCTCAGTTTTCGTTGGTGATAGTCATGGTGGCCGGAATCATGATCAAAAGGTGGAGGTGTAATTTTTGACAAAGAGGAATAGGGTGTTTAAATTTGCAATACAAAGTTGGGAATGAAAGAGGAGTTCACAACAATCACAGATGTGGTCTCGGTTTTGCACGACACCTGCTATAATGGTTATGATTGAAGAGATAAGATGAAGAACAAATAAGAATGGAGGCGGAGGCGACGGCTACGAAGAAGATGAGAATGCTACTTCTGTTCTCCCTTTTTTTTCTTTTAATTATTATTATTATTATTATTATTATTATTATTATTATTATTATTATTATTATTATTATTATTATTATTATTATTATTATTATTATTATTATTATCATCATTATTATTTATTATTATTATTAATTAGATTTTAGTTGGGGTAAACCCATAAAACACATTCTACTCCTTTCTTTATTTTTTATTTTTAAAATAAAGCCAACAATTACCAAAAATAATTTTTATTAATATATAAATTTTTTTTAAACACAATTTAATTTCTAAAATATTACTAATATTTCGAAACTAATATTATACAAAATAAAATAATTAAAGTTATTAATCTTTTAAAATACTTTAATAACCAAAATTCTCATTTTTCAAATAATTACTTTAATAATACTTATTTTTTTCAAATACTAGAATTAAAATATTACCATCAGTAGAGAATAGTCGAAATTGTAAGGTAAATAAATATAACATCAAAACTTTATATTAATTACTAAATCATAATAATATATATAAAATCACAATGTTATAACAAGAATATAACAATAAAGGAAATCAAACCCAATATCGCTACTATTCCAAGATAATTATTTATAAAATAAATAACTAAAAATAGAAAATAGTTATAAATAATGGAAATATAACTACGTGCATACTTAACATTAGTCAACAACGCGCATAAAGTATTACATTAATTGGGTACGCGTATATAAATGTAAAATCGCATAAAAAAAATTTCTTTAAAACATTACACTAAAATACTATTATTTTTAGAAAAAAAAATATATAAAATAATATAATAAAATATTTATTATTTATATCACTCATTTAATATAATATGTATTAAACTAGCACATCATAGAAATTATCCATATAATGAAAATTAGTAACTAAATTTATCAACATTTACTTTAAAATAATTTTAACATCAAGTTAATTATTTAGAATCTTATTTAGTTTATAAATAATTTATTTTAAAATTTAGGGTGTTACACTAATTACCAAGGTGTCACCCATCACAGATCAGCACGATTTACTAGAGCGTAGTCAATCACAGACCTACATGACAGTTAAATCCTCATAAGGATAAGATGGACCAATCAACTCATGGAACCATCATGTGGCTTATCACGGTCACCACTTAACCTCGTGGTACATCACGGTCACCACTAACACCGTGGCCTATCACGGTCACCACTAGCTATGAAATGCTTAAGCATACTTTGACTCTTTTCACAACAATCATTATGTAAACGCAGCTATTAAAAGACTCTACTTTTAATACTCATTTAACACTAATAATTTTTCATACTTATCACAGAGGACACTCAAGACAGATTTTCCTCAATAAAATTCATAACATATAACAACATGTATTTTCACTCAAGAATATATAATCATGTCAATATTAATCATCACACATTCACACATCAATCACACATATAGGGTCCCTATATGCAAACTAAAAATTTGGAAAGAGCTCTTACCTTAGTTATAGATTTTCCAACGGTTATCACTATCACAATCAAACACAGCAAAAAAATCTGGTTCGTGCCGACACCTTTAATCAAATAGTGTTTGACTTAGTCAATTAATCACTTAAACTTTAACTACCTTACAAATCCTTTCTTACTCCTAACCCCCTTAGAGTATATTTTACAAAAAGAGTTTACAATGAGTAAGGACTAATAGTACTATTAATCACAACCTACTTTCAACATATAAAACATATTTTTAGAAATTAACATCCTTTAATTTTTCAGTGAATTCATTAACAATTTTTCGAAACGTTTTAAATTATTTTTCTCAAAATTTTTTACACAACCAAAATTTTTTCTCAAATTTTTCATAACTCATTTTTTTTTGTTCCAAATAACTACATAATCACACAAAAGATATCAATAAATATTTTTTTTCTACTTTCAAGGTTATAACTCTTTGAAATAGTTTCATTCCTTTCAAAATATATTAAATATTTTATTTTTCTTTTCTTATAAACAAAGCTTGTATTTTAATTCATGAAACTTGGAATCATTTTTAAAAAAAATGAAATTATAACTCAAGAGTTTTAACCTTTACTTAATAAACTTGAAACTTTAATTAAAATCATGCAAACTTTTTATAAAAAAAAATTGAAAGTATACATATAAAAACTTGAAATAACAATTCACTAACTTTCGTTAAAACACCTGTTCAAAGATTTGATAACCACATGTATACATTCCTGATAATCAATCATAACAACTATTTTTGAAAATGCATAAAGTAAGAAAAGTCATTTTTCTTTAATCACCACAACACATTAATATATCAGAGTTCTTCCCATGGCTAACTCGGTTGCAACGGTCTCGATTCCTTTTCAAGACTCAAGGAGCTAACTATATAAACATAAATATTTATAACAATTTGTTCACAACTAAAATTTATCAAACCACAACAAAATTCCCAAAATTATATCTTTTTCACACACCAAACTTTTAAAACCAAATAATCTACATTATTTAGTTAAAACTAAATAGAACGAATATTTTCCAAATCAAACATACACACACTCGATTATTAAAGCACAAAAAATTTGAGTTAATAAAGTACTCTAAACTTTTTCTTTTTAAACTCAGTCCAAGAGTAACATTTTTAACTCTAAACATTTTAATTACAATCTAACTTTTTTCTCAAACTCATTAACTTAGTTAAAATTTGAACTTTTTCACAACTTTAAACAACTCTAATTTTTTTTGTAAAATTTCAACTTCAGTTCAAACTCATTTATTTGAAAATAACTCATTACGTAACTCAAACACATCAAAAATCAATTTCCTTTTTTTTTTACCGTTACTAACAAAATCAACAACATCAACAACAACAACAACACAACAACAAGGATTTGTTATGAACTCAAAAATTTCACTCATACCCCCCACTGTATAAAGTTTACGAATTTAGGAAAAAGGAGGAGAAAGTAAGTGTCTCACCTTAAATAAATTAGCTCACAAGCATTGTAGTGTAGAGAGGAGCAACTTTCCCTCCTGACACTTCTTGAATGGAAGCTTAGATCTAGAAGAAAAATGGAGGTTTGTGTTTTGTGTTTTTTTTTGTACCAACACTTGTTCTCTTTTTTTTTAAACAGAAGAAAGAAGAATAAAAGGGAGAAGACAAGACTGCCAGAGAAATGTTTCATTCTCCTTGTTTCATGTATGTATGTATATATAATCATCGTTACACTCATCACATCACTCACTTCTCAAACTACCTTAAATAAAATATCTACTCTAGTTGCAACTCAATTGACAAATGAATTTTTCAACAACAAGTGATATTGGTATTAAATTCTTCGTAACATAATTAAATTATTCTTCGATAAATAATTTTCATCGGGTCTCAATATATATATATATATATATATATATATATATATATTAAACATATTATTAACTCTATTAAAATATGTTTTTGAAACTTAATTCACTAAATAAAATAAAATTGGGCTAAATGCCTCAGCAATTCAACACAAAATACACTAAAATTGCATAAATTAGAATTTAAAAAATTAAGGGTCATACATTTGGCATCATTTACATAGTTCATACTCTCTCTTATTATCTCAATTGTGAGCTTTTGGGCCTAAACACTTTAATTCTTTACTGTGTGATTATCCAGACATATGTTATCCCTTCAGAACTTGCACTAATTCTGACTTGCAATTTATGCATACACTGAGGCAATTTTGTTTGGTCGCTTGAGCCTTTCTAACTACCCTGTGCAAATGTTATCCTTTGCTAGCCTTTTTGAGTTTGACCCTTTCTTTCGGTTACTAGCCATATTATAAGGCAAATACTTGACTATAGTTAAATCACCTTACTTGGAGTTAGGTAGGAAAATTTTGTCTCGTCTTGGTAATGTTCTAAGTTTAGGGTTGCTCATTGGATAACAACCTTTTAAGATTGGCATGGTGGTTCTCAAAAAAAATATTATGTTTGTGTACTTCGCTAGCCCTTTTGAGTCTGACCCTTTCTTTCGGTTACTAGCCATATTATAAGGCAAATACTTGACTATAGTTAAATCACCTTACTTGGAGTTAGGTAGGAAAATTTTGTCTCGTCTTGGTAATGTTCTAAGTTTGGGGTTGCTCATTGGATAACAACCTTTTAAGATTGGTGTGGTGGTTCTCAAAAAAAAAATTATGTTTGTGTACTTTGATAAATAACGTGTTCTTAGTTCTTTTGTCAATGCTTAAGAATCTCCACAATGAAAAGGCGAAGAAAAAGAAAAAGAGGTAGAATAATTTGAAAATGTATACGTCACTTCAATTAGTAAAAGCTTACTATCCCAAAAATGTCTTACCCTTACCTAAGCCCCATTACAACCTGAAAGTCCTCCAAAAGTGTATGTGTTTGTTGCAGTGTGATTGCTAACTAGAATTTTTTTCGAGCATATGGTAGCATGATTCATTTTCTAGGATAACTCTTGCTAAACACATGGTTGTGTTTTTTATGTAAGCAACCATGGAGCATGATGAATGTTTTGTAGTAGCTGGAACTTTGAGAATTTAGTTTGATTTGATTTGAGATATTGAGTTGAAGTTTGCTTTTAACTGTACCAAATCTGAAATTAATTTTTGCTTGGGGACAAGCAACAGATTAACTTTGGGGTTGTGATGACTCTTCATCATATGCATACTTTTCATTGTTTTTAGTCTTATTTATCTTCAATCATTAGTTAATTTAGAGAGTTATTTGATATATTTTGTTGATTCTAGTTCTTGCATTTAATAAAATGCTTATGTTCTTATTTCCTTGATTAAGAAAAGATTTTTCGTAGTTTTACGTTGTTTCTTTGTTTTAGTGCAATGCTGAATTTTAGTGAGAAATCAACATGACCTATTTGGAGTATTTCAGTCATATTTGGAGTTTTAGATGTCCAATAGGAGTCAAACCAAGTGAAAATGAAAGTTAAGATCTATAGCCACAACTTTCATGAAGATATCAGAACCAAATTCGGACTCAAAAGAGGAGAAACATGCAGCACACATCAGACATAAGAGGCTCTGGGCCAGAAGCGCAAACACCTGCGCTTGGGGCACATTTCTGCACCACTGACTCTGTAAAATTGCGCTTGAAGCGCAAATTCCGCGCTTGGGGCACGTGGCAAACGGTTGAATGTATAAAAACACGTTTTTCTCACTTTCTAGGGATCTTTTTGATATTTGGAAGTTTGGAGACTTGTACCCTAGTAGAGAAACTCATAGACGGTTGTTTCTAACACCATTGGAGCAGTTTTATCAAGAATCATTCATGAATCTTTCTTGTAATTCTTCTCTAATCTCTATCTTTTCTATCTCTGTCATGAGTAACTAAACCCTATTTGTTATGAATGAGTGAAACAAATTTCTAGTTATATGAATAAGTTTATTGAATTATTTTTCTCATCTTTGTGCTTAATACTTTTTATTGCTTGATCAACTTTAAAATGTTTTACGATTCGTATTTTGAAACCGGAGTGGACTTTACGAATGTTTGAGATGATAAATTCATGATATTGTAGTCTTTGGATAGATGTTGGTCATAAAACCAATTAATTTAGTTGCAAAGACAGTAGTTTAAAAGAGAATTCTTGTACTGTAAGACTTAATTCTAATTTTAAAATTTACTAAGGAATTAAGGGTTACTTTAGAATTAAAGGTTCTATCACTAAGACATTAGGGCGAGAATAATAAAGAGAATTCAATAATAATTCAATAAAGGAATTTCGTAATTAGGATCAAATTAAAATCTAAGGTTGGATTCGAAGTGAAATTCATCCCTGACATTTTTCGTAGGTTTAAATATGTTTTTTATCATTGCAAATATGTTTCCTTTTGATTTTAGTTCCTGTAACTTTTTTTGTTTGATTTATACCCTTGCAAATTCTAACAAATTTTAAAAAAGTCCTTGAATCTTATTTAGCAAAAAAAATGGTGACATGACTAATTTTGGATGAAGTGGCACATGGTGACCGTGTAATTGTTATTGACTACACAATATTTAATATTTAAAATTAAAATGCATTTTATTAACTCATTTAATTATTTAATTAAAAATTTAAGACTAATTAATTAATTAATAAACCAATTAAATAATAAAAACTCAATAATTTTGGTCTTCAATCCCAAATTTTTAATAAAAACTTAACAATTTCATCTTTAACCCTTATTTCTTCATTTTCAAATGTCAAATTCTCATATTTGAATCTAAATTCTAAAAATGATTTTGGTTATTTTCACTTTGACTCTTGTTAGCCTCGATCACTGTGTCGAGCGTGATTAACCCATTACGACCAGACTTATTGACAGAAGAAATCTGTGGCAGATATTCCTTGTGAAGAGACATGGAATATGGAGGACGAGTCGGATAAGGTGGAAGTAGTAAATCATTGTTTGGTTTCACTGTTCACTAGCAAAAGTGGAAGCGTAATGTATGACTTCCAAATCTTTACCTTGATACTATTTGAGCTTAGCGATTAACATTTAGCGACTGTTTTCAATCAGCCAAAGCAATTTCTCTTTCGTACCATTGTTGTTGTTGAAGAACCTGTAAATCACACACAACACTTAGTGTTCCCAAATTGCTATCTCAATCCTATTTTGAACATTTTCCTAAATTAACAACAATTTGTGATTTAAAGATGAAAAAATTAGGGTTGAAAATGAAGGTTGTTGAGTTTTTATTAAAAAAAAATTGAGGTTGAAGATGAAGATTATTGAGTTTTTATTATTTAATTGGTTAATTAATTAATTAATTAGTTTTAAGTTTTTAATTAAATAATTAAATGAATTAATAAAATGAATTTTAATTTTAAATATTAAATATTATCTAGTCAACAACAATTACACGGTCATCATGTGTCACTTCATCCAAAATTAATCATTTCATCATTTTTTTACTAAAAAAGATTCATAAAAGACTTTTTTAAAATTTATTATAATTTGCAAGGGTATAAATCAAACAAAAAAAATTACAGGGACTAAAATCGAAACGAAACATATTTAAACATTTTTCTTATTATAAAAGTTCAATTCTATTACTCTTGTTAATTTCAAATATTATTTCAATCAATTCAGAAACTTTTTGTTCAATTTTAGTAATTAAACATAATTCGATAGTAAAACGCAATCCTTGAGTTCGACTCTCGTTACTACCGTTTTAATTATTACTTGCAATGATTCAGTACGTTTATTGAAACACTATCGAGTTTTTGGCGCCGTTTGTAGACACTAATACCAAGCATCTAGAATTTGGCATTATCATCCATACATCTCAATAATGTAGAGGCAAGTATGAAAATGTAATTAACAAGAATCAAATTTAGACAGTTGAACTACATATAGAATTATAGTTTACGATTGTTGAAATTGATTCATAAGATACAATGGATTAACCAAGTCTCTGAATTTAACTTTTACATAAACTTTGAATACATCTAGCCTTACTACATTCTGACTAATAATTAAAAACTAAATTACTCCTCCAACATCAAGCTGCTCCAGAACTACCGCCAGAATTGAATTGGGTGAGAAACAAATCCCAGTGAGTTCCAAAAATAAGAGGAAGGGCAGTAAAAATATCCCTCTCAAGGAGGCTTAGAAAACATGAAATGATATGCTCTTTATCCAATAAAGCACTTTCATAAAACTGTGTCAATTGACACCTGGTTCTGATTTAGAAATCATTGAAATACATGACTAAAACTTTTCCTTAGAGTATGGAAAAGTTGTCCAATTGTTTTAATGTGGGCCACCAAAACAATTGGACCTGAATGGTAAAGTTGGCTTGGCCACAACCCTAACCAGCGTCCTAATTGTTCTTCCTTTACCTATTGTTTCATGTCTGAAACAACCCCATCAAATGTCCCACCATGACTTGAGTCATGAATGTCATGAATTTATATGAATGAGATGCATTATGAGATGTTGTGTCATGCATACATTATGTTCCTAACAGCTTAAGGAAACTCAATTTAACTCGTATTAAATAAATTCTAAGTCCATGATTTAGAGCTGGAATCAGAGGCAAAAAAACTGGACCAAAGGGTGTAACACCCCAAATTTTATAATAAACTATTTTAGTAATGAAATAGTGTTTTAGATAATTAATTTGGTATTAAAATTATTTTAGAATATATGTTGATTAGTTTTATGATTTATAGATTACCGACAAACGATCTATTAGTACTATTGTAAATCTCAAAATCAATAATGAGTTCTTAAAATCTAAAACCATAACATTATATTAAACCGTATTAGATAATGAATTCCCTAAAATCAATAAATCAATCATTTTAAAACAAATTGAGTTCATAAAATCAGTAAACAATTTCAGTTATGTGTCAATGTTTTGGTTGCACTGTCGATTGCATCGGTGATATGTTTTGCAACTGCAATCATTAATTCTTAAACTGCAATTTCACGAAAACAATATGGCATGCGATATTTGGCTGGCTGGTGGTGGAAGACTTTGCTGAAACTGATGTAGTTTCACACTTCTTGCAATTTTAGCAAGTTGACTAAAGGTAAAAAAGACCAAGAGGATGGTGATTTGATTGGCACTAGTGTGAAATATATGGTTGGCTAGGAACAGTCTTGTTTAATGGAGAGGTGGGGGATTTTTGAGAAAATAATACTTGGAACCAAAGACCGGAGGTCTTGGGTTAATGGTTATAGGACTAAGAAGTTTGGAGTACATTTCTCTTGTTGGTTGAATAATCCATTCCAAGGGTATATCATTATTTTTGTTCCTTAAAGTAGAGGAAGTTGTCATACTAAATTTTAGTATTGGACTAAATTATAATTTCATTAGTTATTAAATGATTAAAATAGTTTTTTAAAGATATAATTTATTACTATACAAGTCTCTGAGAGATATCGTCAAAATAGTTTGTGATATCATAACGTTAAAGACTAAATTGTCTATTATTTTGATAATTCAATGACTAATTTAAATTTTTGGTTGTCTCAGAGACTAAAGTGATAATGCATTACACTTTTAGAAATTAAAATGATAGTTTATCCATAATTGAATAGTAAATAAATTGAGTTTATTTGTAATAAATTAGAGTATCTTTACACTCTTTCACTAATTCATTTTGCTTTTAAAAACATGGTATTTTTGTTCATCACTTTATTTCTATTAAATTTTTCTTGTTCTTAATTTAATTAAATTATAATTCAATAATTTCATTAAAAAAATAATGGTAACAATTTTGTTACCATAATATTTTTAATACACATTTTCTTATCGGTGAAAAGTCACGAGTTTCACCAAAATTGTATCAAACTTATTATTTAATAAGACCAATGCTTAAAATAGTTAATTTTAAGGGTTTAATATTCATGTAAATAGTTTTATACTAAAAATTA
>JBBPBP010000003.1:9692939-9725073 GCA_037974735.1 Cicer chorassanicum
TATATAGATGAATAAATCAACAAAATAGTGTTTGATTTTGTAAAATACTCTCAAATATATCAATTAGATTATGAATATTTAAAGTATGTTTCTAATTCTGTCAAAAGTTATTTACGTTAATTTTTTTTTTTATATCCATTATGTGTGTAGTCACAAGATTTAGACACACTCGAATAAAAATAAAATAAAATAAAAAGTAAAAAAGAAATAAATAATATATTTTTATGTGTATCAAAATTTTGTAATCTTTAAAGTATTTTATGTTGGTCGAATAAGACCATAAAATTAGATAAGTGACAATTAAATGTCATATCAACCAAATTTTACTATCAAATTGGTCTCTCTATATTTAACTATGCATCTCTATTGCTATATTTTACTAGCGTTAGTACTCATTATCATTTGGATCTCTACACCTAAATCTTAGCTTTATCATTATCTTGGGAAAGGGTGTGTGGATAAGGAGTGTGTGGACAAGAGGCAATCTATTCTCCAATTCGTATATTTACCATAGAGCACGGGTAGGTAGGCCAAGAAGTAACGTGTCTTAAATTTATTTAAGATTTTAATATGATTTTAATGTTTATAATTATAATGTTTTTTAGTAAATTTATTATTTGAATTTATTTTTTACATATTAAAAAATTATTGTTTTTAATTTTTAACATCATTCATGATTTAATAACACTTTTTATTTTGTAGGAATTGAATCCAAAATAAAACAATTTAAAAGAACTAAAATAAAAAAAATATATATATTATAATTGTAGAGATTAAAGTTATATATATGTAACATTTTTTTTATTTAGATGACATAGTAGAAATATTCACATACAATTACGAGGTCTTAGTTCAAACCTGATATATAATATTCGATCTAACAATATCAATGTTTATAAGTTGAGAAGATTAAAATCATATTTAACTGGAGAGTTTTCATTTAAATTACATGTCCTCTTCTCTAACCTAGAGGGATACACTAGGCATTAACACCATGGAGCACGGGAAGGCCAAGAAGTTGAAATAAAATCTCTTTGCTTTCATTTGTAAGTTTTGCTGTCAAATGAAAACATGATAGGAATTATAGGAATTAGTAATATTTAGAAATTTGTATGTTTCTTTGTTTAGTCCACTCTATAATGTTTTTTCACTTCTTCTATTCATTTCAACTTTAAGAGTTTGAGTTGGTTTTGAAGTTATAACGTTAATATCTATTGGTGGAATTTGGGTCTTTTAAATAAAGGAGTTAATAAAGTGAAAAAAATCAAATGTCAATAATATAATTATTTATTATGATTGATTATACAGTGAATATAATATCAATCATTAACGTCTCGTTTACTTTGTAAAAATATTATGTTTTTATTTTTTAAAATATGTGTTCATTTTATATTGATGAGAGACTTTTAAGTGAAATGTTGTCATGAAGATACGATGAAATATTAGATAATGAAGATGCATTTCTAAAAATAATGAAAACACATTTTTGATATTTTCATTGTTTTTAGAAATATAGACTACTGTTCATTTTACAAAATCTCTTATCTTTTTATTAACAAGTAAAATTAACATAAAATTTAAAAAATAAAAATAAGAAATATTTTCACAAAATAAACATGTTTTAGTTTATTTATAAGAAATATTTTCACAAAATAAACATGTTTTAGTTTATTTATCGGCCGTTGATATTACTCATTTTATTTTTTAAAGTGAATTATTCACTTTAGAAAAATCTAATCATACCATAAGGAGTCTCTCAATTAAAAATGTACGCTTCCAATTGTAAAATTGATTCTACAAATATCCAAAGTACATTTAAAACACAAATAGAATCAATTTTAAAATTAGAAAACATCTTTAACAGAATAGACTCCCACTTATTTATACCTGGTAATTTTGTATGACATAAATTGTGTTGTACTTTGGTTTCAACTTCTTAGTTCAATACATGTTTAGTAACTAAAACGATTATTTAAATATCCTATGTAATGTTATGATTGTTATTTTAAATAAGTAATTGAATTAGATAAATACGTAAGTATATTTTTTTGTTTAAGTTTTTACACATATTAAAATAAAGGCTTAATTGCAGTTTTAGTCCCCCTATTTATACTAATTCACGAAATTGGTCCCCCTATTTTAAAAGTCGACAGTTTTGGTCCCTCCCTCAGATTTTTAAACTAAAAAATGACGATTTGATATATTTTAAATGACGTGACATACAATTCTAAGATATAAAACTATCTAGATCCATTAATTATTCATATGTCATTAATTAAATTAAAAATATGAAAAAAATTTGAAGTTGAAAGTTAAGTTTTTACGACGTTTTATTCCAATTTCATAGGTGTTAATCACTCTATATCATATATCATGTGATTTTAAACATCTCACGTCATCATTTTTTAGTTAAAAAATCAGAGTGAGGGACCAAAACTGTCGACTTTTAAAATAGGGGGACCAATTTCGTGAATTAGTATAAATAGGGGGACTAAAACTGCAATTAAGCCTAAAATAAATTATAAATGTATGCTATTTATAGCTTATAATTGATAATAATAAAACATAATATATCGTTGAAATTTACATAATCAAAATTTTGTTCAATAAAGACAAATTTTAAGTTAAATTTAAAAGAAAAATTAATCAACAAAACATAGATAGTTGAAGTTATAATAGATGAGTTACAAGCACGACCGACAATCATGTGCAACCAAAACATTGGCATAGGTCCTCAATTAAGGAAGGTTACAAATTTTTGTTTATAGTATAGTGAATTTTTAAAAATTACACTAATAGTAAATTGATTATTCTAAAATTTTATAGTTACACCTTATATGTCTAAAATGAATATTGAATCTAAAGTACGTGACCACTGCAACAGCCTACTAGCGCCACCTGTAACACCCCAATTTTTATAATAAACTATTTTGTTAATAAAGTAGGATTTTAAATAAATAATTTGGAATTAAAATTATTATTATTATTATTATTATTATTATTATTATTATTATTATTATTATTATTATTATTATTATTATTATTATTATTATGTGTGTTTGATATAATTGATAATTTTTGTGTTACCTTAAAATCTATCTAAACTATTAGTAATACAAATATTTCTATTTATTTTTCCTTAAAATCAAATAAATGTAGTAATTATAAACAAATAAATAAAAGAAATTGGAAGCACCACTCTTTAGCGGCACCTTCTGATACCCTAGCTAATCTAAATGGCAAATATACATATATATATATATATATATATATATATATATATATATATATATATATATATATAGCTAAAAGCAAGGCTATCCCCACCGCACCAAAGCTTCCTTCGTGATTCCAATTCAAAATTCCTTTCCAATTCTTCCTTCGTGATTCTTCCTTTCCAATTCTAATTCCAAATTCAAATTCAAATTCCAATTCAATTCCAATTCCAATTCCAAACCACGAGCAGAGCATGTTGGTACGTTGAAAACAGCATAAGTACTATAACAATCTGTTACTTCTTGTAAGATTCACCATCTTCGTTTAGCTATGGCTGAATTGATTGATTAAAACTTTGTTTATAGTGCATTTTTAGTTGTGCTTTTAAATTTATATCTCCTTTTATATTTTTCTCACTTTATTAAACACTGATTTTATATCTTGCTCCTGATATATAATAATACCCACACATTACTTTTTATTATTTATTGATGGTAAACTCATGATTCTTATCCTCATAAAATTTCTTCCATACATCTATTTTTTTTCTATATTTATATTTCCAGCTGTTCATATTTTGTAATGTGAGTGGAGGAGAATATTTGTATGCCTAGATACAAACACTTGTACTGTTAGTAGCAAATCTAAAACATGAAAATATGTTCCTTTTAGATTTCTGAAAGATGTCATTTTTATTTGTTTATTTATATAAATAACACCTAGTAAGAATAGTTTCTTAGAATTTTTATGAATATGAAACATGGAAATTTACATACTCACGCTCAATTTCCCAGGAATATTATTGCATGCCCTTGAACAAGAAAAATCTTATACTTAGACCAAAATTAAAACGTGAAAATAAGTTCCTTTCAGTTGTCATGAAAGCTTAATCTCTATTGGTCTATTGATATAATAATGTCCTAAAAGAATTGATGGATATATGCTATAGATGTTGCATTATCTTGACAATTTGCTGCTCGTTATTTTGCCATTTGACATCCAGTAGAACTTTTGATAACTTAATCTATATGCCAACATTATGTTATATTTTGAATTTGTCCTGAGAAAATTATCTTTACCTCTACTGTTTGTGGAGGAGAATAACCTTCAACTGAATTTGATTCTTATCATAACAATTAAATTGGTGCTCAAGGTTACAAAATTTTTCTATTGACTTGGCTCTATATAAATTGTTATAAACTTGTGTAAATATTAACTGGACCACAGTAGCAGCATGATTGCTATTGACTGAGTCTACTTATTCTGATATTATTCTCTCTATTAATTTTGTCCTATTTAGCTATATATATACAAACGTTATATTTAATTCCTTTCTATCGTGTTTAGCTTTGAACAAATACAATTATAGTAATACGTATGTTTTAATGATATTAAATATATTTTTGGGTTATATTACAAATGGCATATAATTTATTTATTTATTTAATTTTAAACAAAAATTAAAATTTGTATCTATTGGAGCAAGTAATTAACGTGTATTTGGTTGTTGTGTTGATTTATTTTCTTTCGCGGACTATTAGAGACGGTGGTTGGCGCAGACGCGACACATTAAATAAGAGGATCGACTTCGTTGGCGAAATCTTCAATCGAGGTAAGGGGTGAGGGGAGGTTCGACTTTATGAGTATAAAATAACATGGGATGAACGGGAATACTGAAATTCCCAAATATTCATCCGGGGCTTACTGCGTACGGTTGAGCCCTATTGAGTAATAATAATTAATTAAGAAAATATGAACGGTAATAGTGAGGACTAAAATATAATTTAGCAACCTATAGAATTGTCGTGGATCTATTTATATCAAGATTGCAGGATGTCTGATTCTATGAAATGTTATGTTGATTGTTATTGTATGAATGATATGTACTGGAGTGTTCTTTCTACTTGACTGAAATTGTGATATAATTTGAATGTGTCCCTGTTTGATTTTTATTGCGATTGATAAGATTGGATTGTGTATTGTGAGTAGTGTAAACCAAATATTGGGATTGTATTGTGATTGACTGATATACATATATAATGATGAATATTGTGAAGTCAAACTGAAACTTATTGAGCTGCGATGGTCGAGTAAGTCTGAGATATGTGTTGTAGATTTTGGAGTTAGGATTATCTTGTCATCATATAAGGAGGGTCTAACAAACCTAGTGATTCGGGGAAGTACAACTGAATGAGCCTGATCTTGGAGGGCTACAGTCGAACTGTAAGGTAGGACTTATAGACCTTGGGGGTACATCTAGTGGGGAATTCCTAAGTGGATTAGTGGGTTATTCCCTAAGGCCGGGAGCTACTGTGCAACACAAGAGTACCCCGACCGTCGCGTATATGTGTCTCGGGTTGAGTTGAGGGGAGCTAGTGATTCATGAACTGTCCGTCCACTCTTGTAGTGGCATAGCATCAGGCCTCCTAACCAAGTACTTCAGAGTAGAATGGTACCAAATGATGAAGTATAGAGTATAGGACATGCATAGCATTTCATCCTTGTAATTGTTTTATTGTGATTGAATTAGAATAACCTTTCATATTAGGTTCTTGAATGTTCTCTTTATTTGTGTTGTTTTGACTAATTGCGTGTTCTCCTCGTGTATTTTATATTGTTACATAATTTCGAAACTCACCCCTCGTTGCTTGTGTTTGGCGCTTGCGAGAGCGCATTTATTTTAGGTTATAGATTGATGATCCATGCTCTGATAGGTGATACTGGGTGGGAGTAATTCGTTGCGTTTTATCGAGTTACGAACTAATTTTTGTTTTGTAAACTATATTGCTCAATTGTGTTATATTCGATATTTTATTCGAAGATATAAATTAATTGTCTCTAGGTTTTGAACATATTTTTATGGCAGTAATATTTGTTTGATAAAATTCAGCTATATTTGATGTTAAATGATTTTTTAATAAGAAATTTTATGCAAATGTCTTGTGTAAGTGTGAGTGTGACGTCCCAATCCTTATATTTTAATAAGAAAATTTTTATACTCTACTTTTGGACCGCTGCGAATCTCTTTCAAAACTAGTGCATATTACTTTTTATATCAATTTGGGTTTAGGGTGTCACATTAGTGGTATCAGAGCGGGTTTGTCCAATCAGGCCGAGTGGGTTATGTGTTTGTCGTCTGTTAGTCGATTGTGAGCCAATTGTGTTTATCCGTGTTCCCTGTTAAGTGCTAAACACTTACCTATTATTCTTGTGCTAAGTGTTATATAATTTTCTATTGCAATACATGATTTCTGAAAGATGATTGTTAATTATTAATTACTTGCTTATTTTTGTTGTCTTGTGGATTCTCTTATTTTTGAAGATAATTGTTAACGTTAACTGCTTGCTCATTCTTCTTGTGTTTGTGTATTTGTTGAGATTTTAGTTAATTTGAATTGTTGACAAGATTACATTAATTGCCTATTTAGTGAACTTGTGGCTTGTACGCCTAACTATGAATTTCTGCTATCTTGTTTAATGTGATTAGCTAAAAATGAAATTTTTGATTAGCTAGCTATATGCTTGAATTTTGACTAGAAAGTTCTATTTTTGATTATAAGTTGGTTTGTGTGAAAAAAAAATTGATTTCAAAGCGTGGATTTTAATTTTGAAACACTTGAAAGTGTTGATGGTTGTATCTAAATGAGTAATGTTTTAATCTTGCTTTTAAAATCAATTTAAGACGTTTGTCATGATTTTGAAATAGTATAAAGATTCAGTTGGTGTGCATGTGGTACATATCTTGGTTATTCCTGCTGTGAAGTAGCATAGTTAAATAATCATAGCCTAATAGGAACCACTTTTATCCAATGGCAGTTGTGTTGTAGGTTTACAAGGTATCAATCATATAAAGCATGACTGTATATGTAGAAAGAATAAAGATTAGGGATTGGGAGGATGTGCCATTATCGTTTTATTGAGGATAATATCAAATAAATATGCATCACCATAACTTGCAGTGGCAATCATAGCACCAAGTATAGGCATACCAAAATAATCTTATTATTACATGTTTCTGGACATTCACTCTAGTAGGACAAAGATCTGAATGCTAGCATATCAATGATTCCACATGTTGTATTCTATATGGAATTTGTGATTTCTGGGTAGCTGCTAAACTGGGAATATGACAAGGACTAGGATTTATGTGGCAATGGCATACATATTGAAACTGTTTGAGTTTGTATTCATTGAAATTTGAGATAAATTTATTTAAATCTGAATTGATTTCAAGAGTTTTTAGTCTTATTGATAGTAGTATTTAACTTGCTTAACTCCAGGCAGTGTTTGGTTAATAAGGCTTAACGCTTCAAATAAAGATAGAACTACTATATGGCATTGGCTATAAGCAGTAACTGAGCTATAATAACAAAAGAAAACTTAAGGATATGGTGAGATTATAGATAGATATTTTCTTGTAATTTTTCTAACATAAAATTCTTGTTAACCCACTTTAAAAAGATTGGACTCTAAATTTGATTGTTATTGATCATGAATTCATATATTCTTTGAGAGCTCCTATGACCCCATCCCTGGCACGCGATAATAATGCTATTGTCTCTGCTTAAACTAGGACTAATAACTAGTAAATTGTGAGTAAAGAGACAAATACTCAATATAAAACTTGTTGCACAAGAATAATCTTTTGACGTCTAGTTACAGACCATTCTTATATATTCCTGATTGTAGAAATTCAATGCACCGTATTTTCTGAAAACTGCAGGTCTTCTATACCTGTATCTACTAGCAAATCTTCTAAGTTTTTGTTTTTGTTTTTGTTTTTAAAAAAAAAGAACTTGAATTTATGCATGCAATGTCATCCCATTCTTCCTAACACCATTCATAATTATATAATATTGTGATCAACCTTTCATTTTCATTGATATCATGCATTTTTTTCTTTCCTGATATAATTTCTTAAGCTAATGGGTTTGTGCCTTGGTGGTGGGAAGTGTAATATGCATAACACTAGTTCTGGTTTCTAGATTCTAAGGCCATGTTATGATTCTTATCACTATTATAACTAGTTGTAAATTATAAATAAATTATTGCAAATGTGTAATTAAGTGAATTTTTAACTTGAAGTAAGGAGTAGGAGTTGTGGCGTCGCCTTCGCTCTCTTGAAACATGTTAAAAAGTCTTTCAATTAACTGTGTTTGAGTTTAAATCACTATAGTTATTGTTACCTTAAGTAATTGACTCCATGAGTCGCAAGGATTAGCTACCCCGATGATTCATCGTCGATAAAAGAGACTGCAATAACTCGTTATTATTATCGTTATTTGCACTTGTTGATATTATTATGATTGACTAAAAACATGGTTGTCTCTTATATCATTTTAAGCAACTTAATTAAATTAGATTAATCTCTTACATTAGTATATTTTGTCATAACGTTTGTTTGTTTATAGTAGCAACCTAGAACTATTTTGAAAGTCTAACTGAGAATGAACCGTAAGTGTAGAAGTTTTAAAGCTAGACTTCCGATATATTTTGTGATTGTGTTTTGAATATAATATGTTATTATACAATTGATTAGTATTGGTGTGATTATTTTTCCTATTTCAATATTCGCTATGATTTTGTATATTTTATTGGATGAAACATGAAATGCCAATTTAGCTCTGACATGTTATGTAAAAATGTTTCCTTGCTTTAATATGATTATGTTTGTTGATTATTAATTTTGTACAAGTTTGTGTCATATGGTTTATTTTTTTTCTTTTTCTTTTTATATTCCTTAGATGTAGTTCTTTATAAAGGAGAATCAATACCTCAAGTTAAGACTAGCTAGAAATAGTACGACAACAGTTTTTTTGGTCTATTTTAGAAACATGGTTCTATGGAATCCAACCCAAGGTAGAATAACTAGAGATTGTGAGAATTAAGGATTTTTATAAAGCAAACATAGATTCGATAGTTGTATCGCATGCCGATTGAACTTGGTAAAGATAGATATTAGAAATTGGGTGAATGTTAAAGGAGCTGGTAGTCGAACAATTGAGAACATTACTTGTGTCTACGGAAAGAAATTAGATTGATTGTATCCTCTCATGTAAACATGACTTATATTTCAAGTAAATAATAATAATAATAATAATAATAATAATAATAATAATAATAATAATAATAATAATAATAATAATAAGTCCTAGAATGTTAGAATATCAATGTTATAAGCAATTACAGATTAGAGAAGTTTAAATTCTAATGATAGAAGGATGTTTTAGAATTTTGTAGTTATACTACTTGATCTTAAGTAGAGCCACAAGAACCGTAAATTAAGCAAGCGTACTGGCGGTCAAACTAGGATTTGAGTCATGTAATTTTTTAGAAGATTAAGTGTGAAGTAAAATCACATTCTTTAGTAGCTTGAATTTCGGGGACGAAATTCTTTTAAGGTGGGTAGAATTGTAACACCCCAATTGTTATAATAAACTATTTTGTTAATAAAGTAGGATTTTAAATAAGTAATTTGGTGTTAAAATTATTATTATTATTATTATTATTATTATTATTATTATTATTATTATTATTATTATATGTGTTTGATATAATTGATAATTTTTGTGTTACCTTAAAATCTATCTAAACTATTAGTAATACAAATATTTCTATTTATTTTTCCTTAAAATCAAATAAATGTAATTATAAGCAAATAAATAAAAGAAACTGGAAGCACTTGTACTGTTAGTAGCAAATCTAAAACATGAAAATATGTTCCTTTTAGATTTCTGAGAGATGTCATTTTTATTTGTTTATTTATATAAATAACACCTAGTAAGAATAGTTTATTAGAATTTTTATGAATATGAAACATGGAAATTTACATACTCAAGCTCAATTTCCTAGGAATATTATTGCATGCCTTTGAACAAGAAAAATCTTATACTCAGACCAAAATTAAAACGTGAAAATAAGTTCCTCTCAGTTGTCTTGAAAGCTTAATCTCTATTGGTCTATTGATTTAATAATGTCCTAAAAGAATTGATGGATATATGCTATAGATGTTGCATTATCTTGACAGTTTGCTGCTCGTTATTTTGCCATTTGACATCCAGTAGAACTTTTGATAACTTAATCTATATGCCAACATTATGTTATATTTTGAATTTGTCCTGAGAAAATTATCTTTACCTCTACTGTTTGTGGAGGAGAATAACCTTCAACTGAATTTGATTCTTATCATAACAATTAAATTGGTGCTCAAGGTTACAAAATTTTTCTATTGACTTGGCTCTATATAAATTGTTATAAACTTGTGTAAATATTAACTGGACCACCGTAGCAGCATGATTGCTATTGACTGAGTCTACTTATTCTGATATTATTCTGTCTATTAATTTTGTCATGTTTAGCTATATATATACAAACGTTATATTTAATTCCTTTCTACCCTGTTTAGCTTTGAACAAATACAATTATAGTAATACGTATGTTTTAATGATATTAAATATATTTTTGGGTTATATTACAAATGGCATATATTTTATTTATTTATTTAATTTTTAAAAAATAAAATAAAATTTGTATCTATTGGAGCAAGTAATTAACGTGTATTTGGTTGTTGCGTTGATTTATTTTCTTTCGCGGACTATTAGAGACGGTGGTTGGCGCAGACGCGACACATTAAATAAGCGGATCGGCTTCGCTGGCAAAATCTTCAATCGAGGTAAGGGGTGAGGGGAGGTTCGACTTTATGAGTATAAAATAACATGGGATGAACGGGAATACCGAAATTCTAAAATATTCATCCGGGGCTTACTGCGTACGGTTGAGCCCTATTGAGTAATAATAATTAATTAAGAAAATATGAACGGTAATAGTGAGGACTAAAATATAATTTAGCAACCTATAGAATTGTCGTGGATCAATTTATATCAAGATTGCATGCTGTCTGATTCTATGAAATGTTATGTTGATTGTTACTGTATGAATGATATGTACTGGAGTGTTCTTTCTACTTGACTGAAATTGTGATATTATTTGAATGTGTCCCTGTTTGATTTTATTGCGATTGATAAGATTGGATTGTGTATTGTGAGTAGTGTAAACCAAATATTGGGATTGTATTGTGATTGACTGATATACATATATAATGATGAATATTGTGAAGTCAAACTGAAACTTATTGAGCTGCGATGGTCGAGTAAGTTTGAGATATGTGTTGTAGATTTTGGAGTTAGGATTATCTTGTCATCATATAGGGAGGGTCCGACAAACCTAGTGATTCGGGGAAGTACAACTGAATGAGCCTGATCGTGGAGGGCTACAGTCGAACTGTAAGGTAAGACTGATAGACCTTGGGGGTACATCTAGTGGGGAATTCCTAAGTGGATTAGTGGGTTATTCCCTAAGGCCGGGAGCTACCGTGCAACACAAGAGTACCCCGACCGTCGCGTATATGTGTCTCGGGTTGAGTTGAGGGGATCTATGAGGACTTGGCCATTCATGAATTGTCCGTCCACTCTTGTAGTGGCATAGTATCAGGCCTCCTAACCAAGTACTTCAGAGTATAATGGTACCAAATGATGAAGTATAGAGTATAGGACATGCATAGCATTTCATCCTTGTAATTGTTTTATTGTGATTGAATTAGAATAACCTTATATATTAGGTTCTTGAATGTTCTCTTTATTTGTGTTGTTTTGACTAATTGCGTGTTCTCCTCGTGTATTTTATATTGTTACATAATTTCGAAACTCACCCCTCGTTGCTTGTGTTTGGCGCTTGCGAGAGCGCAGTTATTTCAGGTTATATATTGATGATCCATGCTCTGATAGGTGATACTGGGTGGGAGTAATTCGTTGCGTTTTTTCGAGTTACGAACTAATTTTTGTTTTGTAAACTATATTGATCAATTGTGTTATATTCGATATTTTATTCGAAGATATAAATTAATTGTCCCTAAGTTTTGAACATATTTTTATGGAAGTAATATTTGTTTAATAAAATTCAGCTATATTTGATGTTAAATGATTTTTTAATAAGAAATTTTATGCAAATGTCTTGTGTAAGTGTGAGTGTGACGTCCCAATCCTTATATTTTAATAAGAAAATTTTTATACTCTACTTTTGGACCGCTGCGAATCTCTTTCAAAACTAGTACATATTACTTTTTATATCAATTTGGATTTAGGGTGTCACACCACCACCCACCAAATGTTAAATCTTGAATGTTTGTAATCTTAAAGGCTCAATTTTTAGATTCAAGAACGGGTCTCCAAAAACATTAGGTCACCTTGGTCACAAGGTGCGACTAGCACGACAATGCTTGATACAGTTTTCGCGGGACGACAGAGGAGAATGGGGGGAAGTTTCTTCTTCTACTTATGTTATTATTTCCGTTGCAATTTGTTTTATTTCTTTTTTTTTCTGGTTTTTTTTTTATCTTCTTATTTTCATGCTTTTATTGTGTAGAAGCCGCTTCATCATTTTCTGCTATGTGTTCTCCTGCCATTCTTCAATCCAAAAAAATATTCTACTTGTGTTTGTTCTATTTTGTATAAACTTTTTCCATATTTATACAAATGTATCAGAATGTTGATTCTTTGGACAAGCTTCAGTTCCATTGTTAGTGTTTAAAGTCTCTTCCTATTATTTCTGCAATGTATGGATTGTTCTTGTAGAGGCTTTTCACAAAGTTACCTTAACCTCTTCAAGGGTAGTTTCAACATTTTAGAAGTACTATTTTAAATTGAAAAATTGAATCCCTAATAAATAAATAAATGTGTATTAAGATTTTTTGTGCTTCATTTCCATGAAAACCAGGGATTAAAATAAAAACCAAAATCCGTTTCTCACCGACACGGGTTTGGCTCAAACAAAACACATACACTTTTATATGTATTGTTTTCCACTTGAAAAGGGATCCACCCAACACCGCTTTTTCTTTTTTCAGCCATTGTATTGCCATCTCCCCAACGGCTTTATGGTAATTAGTTTTGAGAAAATGGAGACATGTTAAGAAGGGAACTTAAACTTAGAAAGGTCATGTTGTGGCAAGAAGGTAATCGAAGGAGATGAAAAACTAACCAATGTTGATTTGCAAAGAGAGGATGCTGTTATTCAGTTTTGAAAAACTATTTCAAAATAAATTTATGATACTGAAGATATTATTGGATTGAGTCGCGACTAGGTTGTTCTCTTTACGACGTTTTGCGGCACTGTCTATATTGTGCAAGACAAACTATCAACCACGAAGTACCCATGATAAAACAGCTCAGACACATTGTATTGAAGTTCTACTGCACGGTAGAAAACCGTTTTAGAAATACACTTTGTGGTTAAAGTCACCCATAATATAGTACTATGACCACTTTTCGAAGGATTACGACACAAAAACCGCTCTAAAAATCGAAGGTCTACGACACAAACCATTCTAAAAGGAAGTTGTATTAGAACCACTAAATATCAAAGAGACAAAAAGAAAGATGAGAAGTGGCTCAGAAATGCATCGAGCAGAAGAGGGAGTTAAGAGAAAGTTGGGAATCGCATCCAACTTTTATGTAATTCTCTATTTATAGAGAATTCTACACATATAGGAGCAAAAAATGTTGCCTATCTTTATGTAACTACTTCCTCTCTCTTTACAAACCGCTACAAAAATGATGGGTATGCCAAAAAAATATGACTAAAAAAAATGAAGCCACTATTAAATCCCTGTCCTCCGTCGTCCTTTCGCCGTCGTGAGAATAACTCTTCACCGTTCTTCCGCCACCGCTCCTCTGTCTCACTCTCAATCCGCTCGTGTTTGCCTCGCTGTTGTCTTGGTGCCTTTATAAACCTTTTGTCTTCGATTTATAGTGTGTGAATGTGAATTATTGTATATATTGCTACTATGAAATGGTTTATGTACACGCGCCATTAAAGGTGCACTACGCCAAAAATGACATTTTATAGCGCGTCTTTTACAGCGCTACAAGCGCTGTAATATAAATTTTTAAAAATAGCGGAGGCTACAACAGCGCTTTTTCTACAAGCGCTCTAAAAAAGCGCTGTTGTAGGGTCATATAGGGTCAGAAAGCGCTATCACATAGCCTTTTACAGCGCTTCTTCAGAAAGCGCTGTAAATCAAGCGCTATTGCATAGGCTTTTACAGCGCTTTCTGAGCGCTTTAAAATAAAGCGCTGTAAAAGCCTTGCGCTTTGTGTCATTGGTTGACCTATTACAGCGCTTTTTAGACAAGCGCTGTAATAGGCTTGCCCATTAAATTTTTATAGGACCTATTACAGCGCTTATTTAGAAAGCGCTGTAAAATCATTCATTTCAAAGAAGCGTTCACTTTAAGTAAATAAAATCAAATTTAAAACAAATTTAATACGTTGTCAAAACCCTACGAAATCTCATCTCCCCTCCCCTGCGAACCCCTCGTGTGCGCCCATCTACAAATTGATTTACTTCTTCCTCCTTTAAAACAAATTGATCATCAACGTTGTCTCAGGTAATTCAAATTTATTTTATTTATTTGTTGTTGTCTCAGGAAATTGTTACATTGTTACATGAAATTGCTAAATTGTTACATTGTTACATTTGTTACATGAAATTGTTACATTGTTACATGATCAAAAAACTTGAAATAATATTGTTTATTGTTATTGATATAATTTGTTACTGATAAATTTTATTTATATGTGTATTATCAATATATATATATATATAGGTCATAATATATCAGACTTGAAATCATGCTTATTGTGTAACTGCATTTATATATATAGGTCATAAATGGACCGGAAATGGATGTCTGCTAATCGATTGACAAAAGAGTATGAAAATGGAGTGAAGGAGTTTATTGAGTTTGTAGTGATGAATGCAAAAGATCCAAATAGAGTTGTTTGTCCTTGTTTAAAATGTTGTTTTGGAAAACGCATTAGAGCAGATGAATTGGAAGGACATTTAGTATGGTATGGAATTGATCAAAGCTATACATGTTGGATAAGACATGGTGAGAAAAACAATGATAATACTCGCACAGATACATATGTTTCAACTGATTTCGACACAGATACATATGAGCCAGACCGAGTTGAGGAGATCGCAAAAGCAGTTGAAGAAGATCTTCGTGATTGTCCTAAAATGTTTGAGAGCTTGTTGAGTGATGCAGAGAAACCATTATATAATGGTTGTACTAAATTCACAAGACTTTCGGTGATACTAAAGTTGTACAACTTAAAAGCGAGTAATGGATGGTCTGATAAAAGCTTCACAGAATTACTAACCCTCTTAAAAGATATGTTGCCAGATGATAATGAACTTCCCAGTAGAACCTATGAAGCTAAACGAATTTTATGCTCTATTGGTATGAGTTATGAAAGGATTCACGTGTGTCCTAATGATTGCATTTTATTTCGAAATGAATATGAATTACTAAAGGCGTGTCCGAAATGCAATGTATCTCGATATAAGAAGAAAGAATCTACTCCAGCAAAAGTCGTGTGGTATTTTCCTATAATACCAAGATTTAGGCGCATGTATCGCAGTGAAGAAGATTCAAAACACTTGACATGGCATGCAGATGAAAGAATTAGAGATGGAAAGTTACGACACCCTGTCGATTCTCCGCAATGGGCAAAAATTGATCACGAGTATCCTTAATTCGGGATAGAGTCGAGAAATCTACGCCTTGCACTTTCTACTGATGGAATGAATCCACATGGTCTTCAAAGCATCTCACACAGCACGTGGCCTGTGATTTTGTTGATTTATAATCTACCTCCATGGTTATGTATGAAGCGTAAGTTTATGATGTTGTCTCTGTTAATTTCTGGACCCAAACAACCGAGGAATGATATCGACGTATACTTGGCTCCTTTAATTGAAGATTTAAAAATTATGTGGGAGACAGGTGTAGAAGTCTATGACGGGTATAAGAAAGAATGTTTCAATTTGAGGGCTATGTTGTTCGGCACAATTAATGATTTTCCAGCATATGGTAATTTATCAGGATATAGCATTAAAGGTCAGTGTGCGTGTCCTATATGTGAAGAGAGTACAAATTGGATGCGGTTGAAACATTGTAAGAAGAATGTATTTCTTGGACATCGTAGATTTTTACCTTATAGTCATCAGTATCGTGGGTGGAAAAACGCATTCAATGGAAAATCAGAGGAAGATAGAGCTCCTGTAGCATCGACCGGATATCAAATACTTGAGAAGGTACAAGGTTTGACCAATAAATTTGGCAAACCTTTTGCGGGAGAGCTGGTCAAAACTGGGTGGAAGAAAAAGTCAATTTTCTTTGAATTGCCATATTGGAAGTCATTGTATGTAAGACATTTTCTCGATGTGATGCATATTGAGAAAAATGTATTTGACAGTGTTATTGGTACGTTACTCAATGTACCAGGAAAGTCTAAGGATGGCATCAATGCAAGATTGGACTTGGTCGATATGGGAATTAGAAATGAATTGGGTCCCGTAAAGAAAGGAAATCGCACATATCTACCTCCAGCCGCTCATACTCTATCTAGAAAGGAAAAAATTGTTTTGTGTAAATTTCTACATGAAGTTAAAGTTCCAGAAGGATACTCTTCAAACATTAAAACTTTAGTTTGCATGAAAGACCTCAAGTTAAAAGGTTTGAAAACCCATGATGCTCATATTCTAATGGAGCATTTGCTACCAATAGGTATACGTTCAATTTTACCTGAAAAAGTTCGCCGAACCATAACTAAATTATGTTTCTTCTTTAGGGAAATTTGTAGTAAAGTGATTGATCCTCAGAAATTACCGAGATTGCAGAGGGAAATTGTTGTTACTTTGTGTGAGCTTGAAATGTACTTCCCGCCCTCGTTTTTTGATATAATGGTTCACCTTACTGTTCATCTTGTTAAGGAGACACAACTTTGTGGGCCAGCTTATATGAGATGGATGTACCCGATAGAACGATATATGAAAATATTAAAAGGGTACGTAAAAAGTCGAAGTCGATCAGAAGGTTGTATTGCTGAACGGTACATTGTTGAAGAAGCTGCTGAATTTTGTACTGAATATCTATCAAATGTTGAATCCATAGGGCTTCCCATGTCTCGTCATTCGGGAAGATTATCAGGAGAAGGGATAATTGGAAAGAGAATAATGACTATATCAAGGACAGAATGGGAGCAGGCACAATTGTATATTTTGCACAATGATGATGAGGTTCAGCCGTATGTTACAATACACATGGATCAATTATCTAGTTTGAACATGAATAGGAATCAAAATTGGATAACTCGAGAGCACAATCGAAGTTTCATAACATGGTTAAAAAATCACATAAAGTCAAAGTTTGATGTAGACCCCGGATCAATTTCACAGAGATTGAGGTGGCTAGCAAATGGTCCGAGTTTACATGTCTTTTCTTACACCGGTTATGTAATTAACGGCTACACATTTTATACAAAAGAACAAGATGATCAAACAACTATGCAAAACAGCGGAGTCACTCTCGTAGCTGAAGTGATGCATATCTCAAGTGCAAAAGACAAGAATCCAATATATGCAAATCTATCATATTTTGGGGTTATCGAGCGCATATGGGAGCTAGACTACACAATGTTTCGTGTTCCCATATTTGGTTGCAAGTGGGTCGATAATAATAATGGCGTTTGGATTGATGAGTCAGGGTTCTTGCTTGTCGATTTTAATAGGGTAGGATACAAAGATAAGCCTTTTATTTTAGCGTCGCAAGCTCAACAAGTGTTTTATGTCACTGATCCTGCGGATGATAAATGGTCCGTTGTCCTATCGACCAATAAAATAAGTGATGATAACAATAATGATGAAGATGTTGGTAATGATCTTTTCTTTGCAACATCACAACCACATGAAATTGGTTCAACTGATGATGGTTTATATCTTAGAGATGATCATGATGAGGGAATTTGGATTAATCCATCGTTTCGTATCATTAATGGACAAACAAATGTGAATCCCACCAAGAAAAGAAGAAGGGCATCTTAATGTGTTTTGGTATTTTGGTATTTAATTATGTATTTTGGTATTTATGTATTGGACAAACAAATGTTTTGGCATCATTAATGGATCTGTATGTAATTGGACAAACATATTGAGCATTTTGGTATTTATGCTTATACTGTATGTAATTGTATACTCAACTTATACATGTAATTTAGCAAAAAAAAAATTAAGTTCAAGTTATACACAATTTAGCTTGAACTTGAGTTGATCAGTTAAACACAATTTGGAAGAAAAAATAATTTAACTATTTTGGAAGAAATAAATTATTACAGGGCTTATGTAAAACTAATTTAACTAATTTGGAATAAAATATATTATTATAGGGTTTAGGGTTTAGGGTTTAGGGTTTATTGGACAGGGCTGTAAAACAAATAGTCATTGGACATGATAAAACAAAGAATTATTTCATACATAGAACCCTATTAGAGCGCTTTTCTAAAAAAGCGTTGTAATATGGCTAAAAAAAAAATAGGAAGGTCTTTTACAGCGCTTTCCACACAAGCGCTGTAAAAGGGTCTTTTTAAAAATAAATTAGGAAGGTCTTTTACAGCGCTTTCCACACAAGCGCTGTAAAAGGGTCTTTTTAAAAATAAAATAGGAAGGTCTTTTACAGCGCTTCCCACATAAGCGCTGTAAAAGGGTCTTTTAAAAATAAAATAGGAAGGTCTATTACAGCGCTTTTTTACAAGCGCTTTAAAAGGCTTATCAAAAAGCGCTGTAATAGGCTTTTAAAAATAAAATGATGAGACCTATTACAGCGCTTGTTCAAAAAAGCGTTGTAATAGGGTCGTATATATAATTGTAAACCTCTTCAGTTTCATTTACGTAAATTTTTCAGTTTCCTCTGCGCGTTCTCTTTCTCCTTGCGAACCCTACGAACCCTATTATACTATCAGTTTTCCTTGTTTCTTCCTCATTACTTACTCTCATCCTAGACCTACGATCGTTACATAAACATCATAATCCTCAAGTTACCCGTTTTCATCCTCGTTTTCGTCTGCGAACCCCGTAACCCTACCATCGTTCGTAACCGTTCGTCCTCGTTTTCATCGTCTTCTGCGCCGTTCGTCCGTGAACCCGTAACCCTAAGCATTTTACAAGGACTATTTCAGGTATTGTAGTTATTATTTTTTTGTTTCACTAACATGCATGTTAACTTTTTGTTGCTACGTACTTAGACTGAACTGAACTGCATGTTGATGTGCTGAACTGAACTGTATATATGTTGATGTTGAACTGCATGTTATATATGTTGATGTTGAACTGCATGTTGTAGATAAATGGATACCAACAAGGGGTTAGATTGTCAAAATGAAGAAGTTGGCAACACTAAGACTTACGAAAATGAAGTCAAATGTGGTGCAACAATAATGCAAAATGTTATAAAAGCAAGAAGTACTGGGCAAAAATTTGAGGTATATTTGTTGTTTTCTGTATGACTCTTGCTGCTGTTTGCTGTTATAATATTATACTTTGTTTGTTGTTAATACATTGAGTTACTTACTATTTATTAGGTTGGATGGAATGAGAGTGGTCAACCAATTGACCCCAACAGTTCCATGTTTGTTAGCTATATTGGAGTTGTTGTTCGTCAAAATATACCAATCACAATAGATGATTGGAGAGATAAGGCATTGAAGGATGCCAAAGATGTGTTGTGGGCTGATATTCAGGTAATTTTTTTACTCCACTCTATTATTTATAAATTTTACAATATACTGCTTTGAAGTATTTTACTCAAACTACATATTTATTTGGTTTGCAGTCAGCTTTTGTTCTTGATGAGGTGAGAAAGAGCTATGTGCTCAGAGTTGCCGGGAAAATACACTGGGGCTTTAGATCTCACCTCTCAAATTGTTATTTAAAAGACCGTGAAGGAAATACGATTGCGGAAGCTCCAAAAATATATAAACATTATATATCAAATGAGGAATGGAGCGCATTCGTATCAAAACGTTTCGACCCCGCGTTTGTTGTAAGTGATTTTATTATTAGCATTTGTTTTTTATTATTCATATTCATAGCGTATTTTAAATTTTTACTAGATTGTTATTTTTTTATTTAGAATATTAGTAAGGCAAATCGCGAGAGGGCAAAAATTATTCCCCACCCATACAAGAAATCTCGTATGGGATATGCTCGTCTAGAGTAAAAACTTGTAAGTATATTATCTAACTAATGTGGTATATTTAATTAATGTGGTATATTATAATCTATACTATCTAACTAATATTTTGTTTATGATCTTAACGATAATAGCTACAAGACACCCAATCCGATCAACCGTTGGGTCGTCATATATTGTGGAAGGAAGCTCGTGTAAATAAAGATGGAGTGGTTGATAATGAAAATATACAAAAAGTAATAGAACTTTGTGTAAGTATATTTATCACTTTAATATTTTCTTAATATTGTGTTTTAAAATGTTTTTGAACTTATCTTTTTAATCCTATGTGTATTTTAGGCGAATCTTGAATCGGAAAATCAAGAGGACAACAAGGGAAGCTGCAGGGACATTTTGGGTAAAGTGTTTAATGTTCCTGAATATTCCGGCCGCGTGAGGGGGAAAGGATTTGGCGTAACTCCTAGAAGTTATTTTTCACAAGAGAAGCGCCAAAATCCATCTAACGAGGAAGTATTAGAGAAGATTAGAGTATTAACGGAGCAAGTGGCCCTCTTGGTGAAGACAAATAAAGACAAGCAACTTGCGGACCAACCCCAACGTGAAATTCACATTGAGAGTGAAAACGCAAGTTGCAACGTTGGTCTCAACAGTATTCCTGAGGTAATTAAATTTGCGGACCAACCCCTACTCATGTATTAATTAACCATTAAATTTTCTTGTTTCACATATACTTATGTATTAATTAACCATTAATTTTAGGGGGTCACTCCATGCTTTCTATACTTATCCTCCCCTACTCATCGGAAAGTCGGAAAGGGAACATTGTGCAATGCTCCGGGCGAAGTATTGCACAACACACCAATTCCTGCGGGCCATGTCAAAGTATCGCTAGTCATTGCTTTGGAACCAAATGCACCGTTGCCTGTACCGGACAACGATGCAGATTTGAATTATTTGGGCGAAGCAATTGGCAGCTACGTGGCATGGCCCAAACATCTTGTCTCCCTTGACAAGGTATGTTTAATTGCTGAATTTTATTTAATTGTTGAATTTTATTTAATTGCTGAATTTTTTACAATGTTAACTTTAATTTCACATTTATTTAGATTCAAACAAAGTCTAATAAAGGGAAAGATAAGAAGATTCCCAGAAATGAAACAGTCACATCGCCCGAAAAGGTTTGTAACTTATTTTGTAAGGTTTGTCATTTTTTCTAATTCAATAAACTAACAATTTATTAACCTCATTTTTTCAGATTGAAACTAATAAACCACCCGCACAGCAAGCCAACAAGCCAGCTGCCGCACCACGACTGGATGTTCGTGGCAAAAATAAAGTCGGCAAACCTCAAAAATTGGAGGGTAATAAAACTGGCAAACTGCAAAAGCTGGAGGGTAATAAAGCGGCCAAAATTGTTGCTGCTAAAAAACTGGTTCGTGTAAAATCAGTTGCTGCTCCTGCTCCGAAAATAAGTCAGCCACGACTTGCTCCATATGGGTCGTCTCTTGACATACAGGCAAAAAAATGGGCAGCGACGATTCACGAATAATAAGCATGGATAAAGATCTATTCGGAGGCGCGTATGAAGAATTTTTTGAAAAAGAGCACATATACGAAATTCTCGAACATAAGGAGTTGAGTGCTACTGTTATGAGCATTTACATTAGGTAAAAATTACTTTTCATCTCATTTATTTGTAATTAATTTAATTTATTGGTAATTAATCTAATTTGAAATTTTTATTGAAGGTTTTTGTATGAGAAGTTCGTGTGCGCGCGCAGATTGTCGAATAGATTTTCATTCTTGTCTCCGCATCAGATTTCCATGCTTAAACACAATCCAGCCAATGTAAATAAATACGTTTTAGATATACTATTAGCAAATAAAGAGAAGGATAAGTTATTCCTCGCAGCATATAATTCAGCGTACGTAATTATATATTTTATATTTATATCATTTTTAATTTATGAGATCTTATTTTATTAGTTGTTAAACTAAATTTTTGTTGTTGTAGGGCACATTGGGTGCTAATTGCAATCAATGCGACCTCTGAAGTTATATACTACCTAGATCCCTAGCACGGCCATTACAACAATCGCCCTGAGTTAAAGACTTTGTTCAACACGTAAGTAATATTCATTTATTTTTTGCATATATATATATATATATATATATATATATATATATATTAAGATCACATTGATTTATAATCACATTTATTTATTTGATAGTGCTTTACAAGTTTTTCGAGCTCAAAGAGGTGCGACAGTGTCGAAGCTAAAGTCAAATAACATCACATGGATTCCAATAAAGGTTTGAAATATATGCTTTTAAATTTCACCTACAATCAATACACAATTAAATAATTATTGACTTATATGTTTTATTTTATAGTGCCCTCGTCAAACTAACAACATCGATTGTGGGTACTATGTATTGCGATTCATGAAGGAGATTGTTGATAAGAATCAAATTTCAATCCCAGAAACGGTACGATATTTTAATTATTTGATTTTTATATATAAATTATGTTTATATTTGATTCTAACTTTTTTATGTTCAATTTTTATATCAGTATTTTGACAATTCCGGTCCATCGTATTCTGAAGAAGAACTAGCAGAGATAAAGGAAGACCGGTGTCAGTATGTGCTTCAAATGAATATTATTTGATTTGCTGGGAAATGGCAAGCTGTAAGGGATATGGTAGTTATGTGCTGTTTGTGTATATATTAGGTTGTGAATATGAGTAGTTGTATGAAAATAGTGTTGTAATTATACTAGGTTGTGAATATGAGTAGTTGAATGAAAATGTGCTGTTTGTGTATATACTAGGTTGTGAATATGGTAGTTATGTGCTGTAATTATGAACTGATTGTTGTGAATATTTGTGCATTTGAAAATATAGTGAATCTGTTGTTGTGTACTGATTCTGGATACTAGGTTGTGTACTGATTATAGGTTGTGTACTGAATTTGTGAAGTTGTGAATTAGGTTGTGGATACTAGGTTGTGGACTGATTATAGTGAATTCTGGATACTAGGGTGTGTACTGATTATAGTGAATTTGTGAAGTGATTCTGGACTAAAAGACAGCGCTTTCTAAAAAAGCGCTTCTAAAATTTACAGCATATATTATTTAATAAAACTATAAAAAAAAACACATTTTACATCGCTTTTTTGAAGAAGCGCTGTAATAGGGTGTAACTACTACAGCGCTTTTTCACAAAAGCGCTGTAAAAGGTGCATAACAATGCATCTGGATAAGTGCACCTTTTACAGCGCTTTCTTGAAAAAGCGCTGTAATAGGTACATAACAATGCATCTGGAAAAAAACACCTATTACAGCGCTTTTTTAAAAAGCGCTGTAATAGGTGCATAACAATGCATTTGTATGTGCACCTTTTACAACGCTTTTTCAAAAAGCGCTGTAAAATGCGTATAACAAGCGCGTAATATATCCACCTTTTTTACAGCGCTTTTTTAAAAAAAAACAAGCGTTGTTATATCCTTTTACAGCGCTGGTAACTACAGCGCTTTTTTTTAACAAAAGCGCTGTAATAGGCTTAAAAAAAAGCGCTGTAAAAGAGGTTTTTACGCGTAGTGGTGGTCTTATCTCTTTCCTTGTCTATATTAATACTAATATACAAGATTTTAGGAATTTTCTAGAGCAATTGTTCATAGTGGCTTATCTTGATCAAGTTACTCTTTCAAAGTTGTTTGATTTTGATGATATCTGAGTTAATTTTGTTTTGTGGAAGTGTTATCAGGCGTTTTGCATTCGCAAATAGCGTTTGAATCGCGAGATGACATAGAAGCAAACTAGCGTTTGAATCGCGACCGCAACCCAACCAAATCGGTTTTTCTTCCATTCAAACTGCAAAACGCTCCAAAATCGTGACGCAACCGACAAAGAAGAAAATTGATTGTTCAATAAAGGTTAGAATCTTGAAAACTGGCTGAGAAACAATGAAGAACAGTGGAGAGACGATGAAGACAGTGAAACAAATAGATAACGACAGCGAAGAAACTTGAAATGGCTGAGAAAAAAAAAACTTAAAATTTGGTTATATTTTTATATAATTTAATTAATAAAAAATATTAATTATTTTAAAATAAAACAAAGGTGTACAACTTAAAGATTTGATGGTGTTAAATTTTAAAAGGTTTAAATATGTTTTTGGTCCTTGCAAATATGTTTCGTTTTGATTTTAGTCCATGTAATTTTTTTTCTTTGATTTATACCCTTGCAAATTTTAGTCTTTTATGAATCTTTTATAGTAAAAAAAATGGTGGCATGACTATTTTTGGATGAAGTGGCACATGGTGACTGTTGTTGACTAAACAATATTTAATATTTAAAATTAAAATTCATTTTATTAACTCATTTAATTATTTAATTAAAAACTTAAAACTAATTAATTAATTAATAAATCAATTAAATAATAAAAACTCAACAATCTTCGTCTTCAACCCTAAATTTTTTAACAAAACCTCAACAACCTTCATCTTCAACCCTAATTTCTTCATCTTCAAATTACAAATTTTATTCAAACTCTAAAGATTCTAATCTCTCATTTTTCTTAACATTACAGGAACATATCAGGAGATTGGTTGCAAGAGCATATTAACATTGTTTTAATATATTAATTCATTTTTGCTTTGCGATTTTGCAGATCAATATTGCTCCCAAAGCATCCCTGAATGAACATAAGGATAATGACACAAGGCAAGAGTTACAAGAGCCAGAAAAAGTAGCTCTGGATCCTTACAAATTTTTGACTCTTGATGAATTAGAGAGGAAAATTGTCTCATGAGGAGATCTTATCTCTTTCATTGTATAAGGTATGGATCCATATATGATAATTTGTGATTTGTAGATGAAGAAATTAGGGTTGAAGATAAAGGTTGTTGAGTTTTTTTAAAAAAAAATTGGGGTTGAAGATGAAGATTATTGTGTTTTTATTATTTAATTGGTTTATTAATTAATTAATTAGTTTTTAATTAAATGAGTTAATAAAATGAATTTTTATTTTAAATATTAAATATTGTCTAGTCAACAACAATTACACGGTCACCATGTGTCACTTCATCTAAAATTAGTTATGTCACCATTGTTTTTACTAAAAAAGATTCATAAATGACTTTTTTTAAAACTTGTTAGAATTTACTGGGGGATAAATCAAACAAAAAAAATTACATAGACTAAAATCAAAACGAAACATATTTGTAAAGACCAAAAATATATTGATAGTATCAAAACATATTGATTTTCTATTATACCGTAGAACTCTCAACAGAACACACACACATACATACATATATATATATATATATATATATATATATATATATAGACAAATTTTGCAAAAGGATAAGATTTTACTATAATTAGCCATCCAAGTACAAGGTGTGAAATAATGGGAGTATAGGACTACATGTACAAAAGAAATAAAAACCAAAATACAATCATAACCCAATATATAGCCATCAACCAATACAAATTAGACATCTATCCACAAGCCATCCAAGTACAAGGTGTGAAAGAATGGGAGTATAGGACTGCATGTACAAAGGAAATAAAAACCAAATACAATCATAATCCTAATCCAATATATAGCTATCAGCCAATACAAATTAGACACCTATCCACAGCCAATACAAACACCGTAAATAAAAGTTAGCAATTGCAATTAGTTTTTCAACAAACTCTTAAACTTGGGTTTCCAAATTTTCTAAAACACCTTATTTTTTCTAGGTTTAAATATGTTTTTAGCCCTTACAAATATTCTTTATTTTAATTTTAGTCTCTGTATTTTTTTTTTATTTATACCTTTACAAATTATAACAAGTTTTAAAAAAGTCATTTACGAATCTTTTTTAGTAAAAAAGTTGTGACATGGCTAATTTTAGATGAAGTGGCACATAGTGACCGTGTAATTGTTGTTGACTAGACAATATTTAATATTTAAAATTAAAATTCATTTTATTAACTCATTTAATTATTTAATGAAAAACTTAAAACTAATTAATTAATTAATTAATCAATTAAATAATAAAAACTCAATAATCTTCATCTTCAACCTCAAATTTTTTAATAAAAACTCAACAACCTTCGTCTTCAACCCTAATTTCTTCATCTTCAAATCACAAACTCTCATATCTGAATTCAAACCCTAAAACTTCTAATCTTTCATTTTTCTTATACCACAACTAATGATTCCTTTGTTGGAATTAGATGGAAGGTGTTGTTTCCCCTCAATCTGAACAAGGATTATTAATGCCACAACAACCCAATCAAACTCATGAAACTTAAATTTTAAGTATTGTTCTGCTGGAAGGATTAAATATCAAACTTATACAAATAAACAAACAAAACAATATCAACAGTAATTAAGAAAACGTATAAATACAATATATTGATGTTAATAAGAAACTAGTTATGGATGTTTAAAAGAATTTATAATGTATTTCATGTTCTGAAATATTCTCTAGCAATTAAACAAGCCTTTCATAGAATATCACCAACCATACAATAACAAGACTAATGATATAACCTATTTAAATATTAAATCATTTGTATTCAGTTGGTCTGCTCAATAACAATCTTTGTTGTGCCATTAACAATTCTTATTTAGATTGAGGTGAAACAACAAGTTATGGTGAAAAAAAAAATTTTGAATTTTTAGGGTTTGGATACAGATATCAAAATTTGTTATTTGAAGATGAAAAAATTAAAGTTGTAGATGAAGGTTGTTGAGTTTTTATTAAAAAATTTGGGGTTAAAGATGAAGATTGTTGAGTTTTTATTATTTAATTGGTTTATTAATTAATTAATTAGTTTTAAGTTTATAATTAAATAATTTAATGAGTTAATAAAATAAATATTAAATATTGTCTAGTCAACAATAATTACACAGTTACCATGTGTCACTTCATCCAAATTAGTCATGTCACCATTTTTTTACAAAAATTATTCATAAAAGGACTTTTTTTTAAATTTTTTAGAATTTGCAAGGGTATAAATAAATAAATAAAATTACAGGGACTAAAATCAAAATGAAGCATATTTGCAAGGGCTAAAAACATATTTAAACCTTTTTTCTATCTCTCTTTATTACATCATCCCTATTTCTTTCTTTCTGAAAAAATTTAATTGTAGTTTTAGTCTTTTTATTTATTATCAATTCACGAAATTACTCCATTTATTTTAAAAGTCAACAGCTTTTTCCCCTCCGTTTGATTTTTCGAAAAAATGACAATTTGACATATTTTAAATGACGTAACATACAATTTTATGACATAGAACCACCTAGACGCATTAATTATTCATATATCATTAATTAAATTAAAAATATAAAAAAAATTGAAGTTGAAAGTTAAGTTTTTACGGTGTTTTATTTCGATTTCATGGGTGTTAATTATTATACATAATCGTATCATATGTCACGTTATTTAAAGCATGTCACGTCATCATTTTAGTTAAAAATTTCGAGGAGGGGCCAAACATGTCAACTTTTAAAATAGGAGAATTAATTACGTGAATCAATAAAAATAGGGTGACTAAAACTACTATTAAGTCATCTCAAAATGTCTATGAGGTATGTGAGATCTAGACATCATTTTCCTTTTTCAACAACATACTATACATGTTAACAAAAAAAGTTTTGTTTTTTGAGGAAATGTTAAAAGGCTTAATTGCAGTTTTGATCCCCCTATTTTAGCTGAATCACGAAAATAGTCACCCCTATTTTATTTTTCCTCAGTTTTGGTCCCCCAAACATAATTTTGATCCAAAACTTGATAAAGCGTCATTTTTTTAATGATGTGTCAAAAAACTAATGATCTCGAAGATTCCATGTGGATTAATTACATTTTATTATTATTTTAAATTTGTAAAACACATTTCCTATTTTTTAAAACACATTTTTTATTTTATTACATCATTTAATTATAAAAAACATATGAAGGAATTGACAAAGAAGAAGAAGGAGAAGAAGAAGAAGAAGAAACAAGATGTATCTACGCGAGAGAAGAACACGATGGAATGGAACTAGGTTTAGGGTTTCTGAACTCATCTTCTTTCGTCTATGAAGATGAAGAGAATGCGAAATCACCTCCACATCTACTCGTCATTGGAAACAGGAACTCAAAAACAAAAATTGAATGAGAAACGATTTAGTTGAGAAACGATCCAGAAGAACACGATGAATGAGAAATTAAATGAAGAGGAGAAGAAACAAGATGTATCGATGGGGGAGAAGAACATGATTAAATGGAATTAGGGTTCGCGTTTGAGTTCTCAAGGGATAAGGGTTTCTGAACTCATCTTCTTAAGCTTGTCTTTTTTTATGTTTTTTTAATAATTAAATTATGTTATAAAATTTTGTAATGTGTTTTTAAAAATATGAAATATGTTTTACAAATTTTGAATAATAATAAAATATAATTAATCTACATGGAATCATTCACATCATCTGTTATTTTTGACACATCATTAAAAAAAATTATACTTTATCTAGTTTTGGACTAAAATTTTGTTTGAGAGACCAAAATTAGGGAAAAATAAAATGAGAACACTATTTTCTTGATTCAACTAAAATAGATGAACCAAAAGTGCAATTAATCCTTTTTTTACTAACAATAAAGATATTTATTCATTTAAATTGATAGAGTACGTCAAAGTCAATGCAAACTCAAATTGTTAAATTTTAAGAGAATAAATCTACGAACAAACTCACAATATTCAAATTCATAGCATGTAACTGGAATGATCATGTTTCTAGATTTGTAGCATTGTCGACCAAATCATTGAATGAATTTGTAATGAATCTAACTAATCTATCAATCTAAATCATAAACACCGTAATGAATGTAAAGTACAAAAATGTCGCATCTAGACCACAAACAAAACAACATCATCAAACTCACAAAGAAAAAACAATCTATGTGAGAACTATTTTTAAATAAAAAATAGAAACAAAAAAAGACTAATTTCGAGCTAAATTTTCTCCTTAACGAACAGAGAACAAAAGAAAATCAAAGGCACAAAGCTTAGAGGAGAGAGCGGCTGCGGTCGATTCTTTTCTTCTATGATATGACTATCCTACGTCAATTTTCTATGATTTTCTTTTCCAAAAGTAAATTTAGGTTCATTAAATGGAGGTGCCACATAACTCATTCATTAAACTCATGGGTTCATTAAATAAAGTCTAATTTGGGTTCTTTAAATGAGTCCAGTGTGTCATATTTTGAACCAACTCATTCATTAAACTCATAGGTTCATTAAATAGGGTCCACACATCATTTTGAAGCAATTCATTCATTTTTTACTATATTAGATCCCACAACTTTAATTTATACATTAATATTTTAATTATATTTAATTTTATTACAACTTAAAATATTAATAATAATTCAATTAATATTATTATACATTATTTTAATTTTAATTTAAAATAAAATTGAACTTAAATTTTATAACAATAATAAAAATTAAATATTAAATTAAATACATGACATAAATAATTAAAAATAATGAAAGTAAGATTAACAAAAACAAATTGTTCCTATTAATAAGCAAATGTATTTCCTATATAAATTAACAGTAAAAAATACTAACGGTTATAAATTAAAAAAAACTAACAGTCATAAATTAATAAAAAAATATTATTATTAATAAATTAAAAAGAAGAACGTCACCCATTAATAAAAAAAAGATAACGGTCATAAATTTATTATTATTAATAAATTAATAAAAAATGTAACGGTTATAAATTTATTATTATTAAATTATGAAAGTAGCGTTACTTCTTGAGAGAACCGTGCTGACAGCTTACACAATCCAATAGTGAGAGCATCTTGGAGCTGTGCCAAACTGTCATCATGATTCTCTCAAAAAGCAAACTTTCATTATTTAATAATAATAAATTTATAAACGTTATTTTTTTATTAATTTATTTATAATAATAAATTTATGACCATTAACTTTTTTTATTAATTGGTGACGTTAACTTCTTTTTAATTTATGTCATGTATTTAACATTTAATTTTTATTATCGTTATTAAACTTTAAGTTCAATTTTATTTTAAATTAAAATAATGTATAATAATATTAATTGAAATATATAAATTAATATTTTAAGTTGTAATAAAATTAAATATAATTAAAATATTAATGTATAAATTAAAGTTGTGGGACTTAATATGATTTTGTTAAACTGTAAAAAAAAAAAAATAAATAAATTGCTTCAAAATGACGTGGCACAGTAACTCCATTTAATGACGTGGCAAAATAAGTTAGTCCGCGTTTTTTGGGAGAAATTTCTTCGGTCCAACAATATCTCTCCTTGCATTTTCCTTTTAAATTTCTACTATTATTTGTCTATTTTCTTTAATTAAATTAAATTACAAATATTAGTTTTTTGTATATAAAAAAAAATGACGTTACAATTGACAAAAATATATAATTTGTACCGCGTTGAAAATTTAAAATATTATTTGTTTAAAGATATTAAATATTGTTAAGAGTTGATTATTGATAAAGTATTTGAAGTTTGTTAAATTAATTAGTATTAGTTAAGATTTATAAGTTTAATTAAGGTCAATATATAAAATAATTTTTATTCATATTATAATTAACTTTTTTTTATTGAATCAAATTTCAAATAATTTAATATTTTTCGTAATTATTTCTTCTTATTTTTTAAAAAATTATTTCTCTTTTTGTTAATCTCAACATACTTTTCAACACTAGACAAATATTTTTAGAAATTAAGCGTTTATTATTGGACGGATGGAAGGAGTAATATGACATAAGACGAATTGTATTGGTAAGGAAATTGCTGATAGAATTTCCTCAGCTGTCATACTCACGTATTAAATTGCATAGAATTTCACAGCGCGTTTCGTGTAAACAAGGTCCGTTGACTATAAATTATAAGTATATTTATACTAGTATGTATGTAAAGGGTAAAGCTGTATAGGAAACTAATTAAGACTTAAAGCCAACAAAATATATAGATATGGGATGTTTTTTCTCCTCCGCGCATGGAAAGAGAAGAGATTATAAAGAAAACATGAAAAATGATGGTAACATGGTTTTTATGACTAGTGCTTCAGCAACCACGACTTCAGGTGGAGGAGGTGGTCATCATGGTCATCATCATCATCATCATGGAGGAGGGTGTGGTGGTGGTGGTGGAGGTGGATGTGGTGGTGGAGGTGGTGGTGGTGGTGGTGGATGTGGTGGGGGAGGTGGTGGTTGCTGAGATTATGATAAATTTTAGTCATTTTAGTGCATATATTTAGAATATTTGATGGATGTGTTTACAATTTCTATGAGTAAAAGGCCTCTAAGGTTAGAATCTTTAATATTAATGGAATATGTTAATAATACATTGTGTTTAGACTTTTTAAATATGTTTTTAGGTTTTTGTAACAATGTAAAGTATTTTGGAGAGTATAATAAAAGATTTATTTTATTTTATTTTTTATTCTTTTATATCTTCCTCTCATTTTAGTTAATTTCGTAGTAAGATATATATTTTGAAATTTAGACCAATTATTAACTCGATCATATATTGATCATTGGTCAAACTATAAGATCATCCATTAGTGACTCTCATGTTTAGTTTAATTTATTTGTAATTTTATATTTGTATCTTGTAATATTCAAATTTTTAAAAGATTTAATTGCAGTTTAGGTCCTTTTACTTTAAATGAATCATGAAATTAGTCCTTCTATTTTATTTTTTCCTAGTTTTGACCCTTAAAATAGAATTTTGTCCAAAACTTAATAAAATATCTTTTTTTTTAATGTGTCAAAAAAAC